>VWZT01009954.1:1453803-1663192 GCA_013397055.1 Pachycephala philippinensis
AGGTCCAGAAAAACACACTTTAAAAAAATAAAGTACTAATGAAACAGAAAAAGCAAGAGTAAAGTAAAATCAAAGTCACACTAAGATACTAAGGTCTCTGCTTATAACAACAAATGAAATCAGAATAATTTAAGTTGCCTGTATCCCAGCGATTGCCTTGAGGAGCAGCAGATAGTCAAAACTACATCAATATATTAATCCTAAACTAACTCTTTTTGAGATCATATTTTCTTTTGTTCCAATACTTGTCGAGTCAAAATAAGAGGCCACTTTTAGCCTAAGTCTCAACAAGAAGAGCAAGACCAGGAGATATCAGCCAGAAACCCTGCGTGAGTCCCCTTTCCAGGAGAGAATGAATTCTGCCAGGAGAAGCTCTCTGTGACCACGACTTCAGCCATCATCTCCTAAGTGTAAAACCACAGGGACTGGAAAGAGATTTATCTAATAAATGCATTTCCTGCCTCACCTCTGTGTGCACCTCCAGCCTGCGGAGCACAACCAGCTGGATCCTGCCCCGAATGTTCCCCTCCATGGACATGGAGCGCCTGAGGGTTTCCATGGCCTCGTGGTTGGACTTGCCCAGAAGTGACTCCCCATTCACTGCCACCAGCTGATCATTGACTCGCAAACGACCGTCCTATGAGCAAAAAACAATGACGATTTCAAAAAAAACAGGAGTTATTAAGCAGAGGTGCTACATATGGGAAAGCACAATGCAAACAATCAGACACTGCTCCTATAACTCAATAAGAGGTTGGACAGTGCCAGAAATGACTTTGTGTCCAGTAATTGGCAATTTTTTCCCTCTATTTACTACATTTTGGAAACAGTCCATAGTGCAAATACAAATGTAGAAGTTCATGCACAGGCTGCTGTTTTTCTTGCATTTGCAGTTTATTTGTACCAGTCAAAAAATTAAATCATTAAAAAAACCCCAAAACCAAACATGCAAAACCAAACTAATACAAACCACAAAAAACCACACCCACCCACCTACCCTGTCCCCCCAAAATAGGAAAATAAGCTTTTTGTTAGTTTAAAGGGCCCACACCATAACTATTAGTATCCACACTGTAACCACAAAGGAGTACTACAACCTATTTTCCATGCATTATTATCTGCTATTAAGATCTCATAAGAAATAGCTCCAAAAATTTTGCCTTACAATCTTACGGGTGTGTGTCTTGTCACAATTCGTATGCCATCACGTGGGCCAGTGTCCTCAGTACAGAATGGTCACTAAGACTTAAGCATCCTTACTAACTAATGCTGTCCCTATATTACAACATCCAAAACTGCTGCCAATAACAAAATTAGGGTTGAGCCATATCAAGTAACCTATGCTTTGAAAAAGTAATTCAGCTTCATTTGTCACGGCTAACTGACATTTGTGGGTGTAATAAAATTGTGGACAGTGCTATTTTGTGATTTAGGAGTCCTGTTGCTGTTGTCATTATGAACTGTGATTTATTTTCATAAAAGAACATGCCACGGACTTTTCTCTCTTTAGCAAGAAAGAAAGGTCTATTTAATTGAGCCAAAGAAATTTCTTTGAAAGCTTGTCAAGTTCACAATTATCCGGCTGGCATCAGGTCTCAAAAAAGGAGGAGAAAGGGTAAGAAACTGAAGATATCCCATGTAAGGCAGTGAAGAAATAATAACAGGGAAAGATCTTGCACAGAAATGCAGTTCTTGGTTAAGATGAGTCTGACTCATTCACAGGCTCAGCACAAACTCTTCATAATGCACTCATCTGAACTGTTTACATATTTCATGCATCTGAGCAATACAAAATATATATACTGTCTGATTTCTTTTTTTTTCTGTAACTAAGATGTTCAATTAACTATTTGCTATTGCTGCCAAGTCTAAGTCATTTTTGAGTGAGTTACAGTAGCTGTGACACACCCAGCTTTATTAAGTGTTATTTTTGTTGATACTGGATATCATCATTACTACAGCACAGTACAGATAACCATAAAGCTGAAGAAAAAACAGTATATAACAAAATCCAAAATAAACTGGGATGGACAAGAAGACGGAAAGAAGTAACTAGGAGATGAGTCACCCAGTGAAGGAAAATGAAGAGAAATAAAACTTTTCTTGGGAGGGTGTGGGAATGGAGGATAAAAAACATAGATGCTATTTGGAAGAGATACTGAAACCTCTCCCACCTCTCTGCTGAATATTTTATGCCAGCTTAGTTGTACATACAGCCAAAGTCAGTAAGTTAACCCCACCCTTTCTCTACATACAAATGATGCCATCACAAGTGCTAAAGTTTAGGGAGACAAGAGTTAACATTGCTGAACTGAAACATTTATTATTTGCACGTGTTGTAATTCCTCTGTGTTCTATCAAAATTTGCTGAATGAAGCTATTCAGATCAACAGGAGTTTGAGGAAAAAATATTTTATTTTTTGTGAGTTTCTGTAAGACTTCAAAAATTTTCCTCATGTCCTCCCCCAAACGTCCCAAGCTTCTTGGAATACTGTTGGTCCTTTCTGGAAAAAAACCCACCATGTATAAATATCTGGTAACGTTTCTTTCTAAAGTATATACAAATACAATGCCAAATGCATCTTGTCACGACTACATCTGTTAAGTATGCAACCGTCCTGAACACAGCACGCACTTTTAAATGAATCACTGAGCCTCACAAGGCTCTGTATTGGCCCGATTTTTAATTTTCCTTGTAATACTTTTGTAGGAGACTTTATATTTGTTTCTATTTTAATAACATTAGCTCTTAAAGGGCTTCTTTTGATGCATTCTCCCTTCTTCCCACTCTGCTATGTGCAACATTTAAATGAAAAATTCAACTTGAATTCGACATTTCAACTGTGATCGAAGAAAAAAGATGTTGATCATTTATAAATGTTGATCAACCACACTTGCTCTGTCACCTGTGCAAGACAGGCTGGGAGACAGCTGAATGCTGCTTTCACACAACAGGCAGAAGTTACTTCACAGAAAAACCTTTTGCCTTTTTAGAGACCAGGGAAAAAAACCCCAAAGTCTAAACAGTTTCCAAACACAGATTTTCACATCCCTTGTGTTATGGCCTGGTTTGGAAGCCTGAACTGCAAGAAAATCTGCTTGGCTCAAAACAAGCTAAATGTTGTTTTAACACGTTTCTTCTTTCATCTCTGAGAGGTAGGTTTCTTTGTGGCTTTTGAGCAGGAAAACAACATTTGGCATTTCAGCAGAACAGTTTTCAAATGCCATCTCTGGAACTGCGAGTGAGCTATTCTAATAGAGGGTGATGTTATTCTTCCCTTGCTTATTCAAAAAATGCTGGGTTTTTTACGGAGACTCACAGCAAGGGGCAGAATCTACCACCACATGGCTGCCATATTCTTCCCAGCCATTCACAAGACTCCCACTTTTTACAGTAGAGCGGGAAGATATAATGCCATGATCTTCAAGGACTTATGTTTTTAATCAAGGCACAATAAGCTATTTCCCTTATCACATCAGTGACATCTCTGTCAGAAATGCCCTGATGGCATTTACTGGAATTATCCAATTTCCCCATCCATCGCACACAACGAGCAGTGTTTATGGCAACAGCACTCAGAAGGACCAAGGACGTTCAAGCTACACCATGTTTGATTTGAACAAATGTACACATAGAGAATATTCCATTATTTCTTGTAATGGCTCTGTTTCATTTCATCTGCAGTGGATTGCAAGCACCTGATCCTCAGGAATGCATCCTAAGTGAAAAGCCAAGATGTCTCAAGGTGAACAAGGCTGAAATCCCCAAAGTTATGGGGAAAGATGATGCATTTAAACTCAGTTAAATGTTGGTTTTCTTCACATGAAAGGCTCTGGATAATTACAAATATCAAGTATTCCAGCAACCTCTTTATCTTAGGGATAGTAAAAAATAGATACTTCAAAAATTACAAAAGGAGGCTAAGAAGAGACATAATGATTCAATGAGCAAAAGGAACTGGTTTGACTCCGGCAGGATACAGTGCTAGAATACAAACTTGGAATTTTTAGGGCATTTTTGTTTGATTTTGTAGGCAGAGCAATAAATAAGACTGAATCCTACTGTAGCATGTATGATGCTACATGCATTGACATTTTCTGAAAAATTTAGCTGGGACAATAAAAAATCATAAAAGACAGAATTAAATACTTAAATTTTGCATTATGGTTTTTAACCCCCCCCTTACTGCACTTTGCAATGCCTCTAACACATTAGAGATAGATTAATGTGTTAATGTATCAAAAAACTTTAAAATGTTAGCCTCTCTTCAGACCTTGGTTCAAGCCAATAACGAGTAACAGTAACCAAACAAGATGGTCTGCATCTCACAGTTTACTCTTCATTCTAAAAAACACATGGGTAAAAGAAATTTCATGTATCAAAACCTTTATACAGCATTAGAAGTCTTAAGCATTTACTTTATCACTGAAACAAATGTGTTGAAATTCTATGTATTACATTTCTTCTTCTGAGAAGAAGCAGTGACTGTACAGACAAAGGAATTAAGTTCCCACTTACATTAGCATGATACACCAATATCGAAAAAATTTTGAATTCTAAATGCAGAAGTGAGAAATAGTGAGAGAATTCTCATGTCAGTGAGCATTACGGTTTCCTCCTGTAACAGTTTCCTAAGAAAACACTGTACACTGAAAAGCAAATGCACATGTCTTAATCCATAATAATCCATTTCAGAGAGTAACAAGGAATAGCATGGGAAAAAGCTCTGGACAACTACCAGCTGGAAAGAAAGGCTTTTTATTTCAAAACTTGCTCCAAGAAGAGATTTAAAATAAGGACAATAGGACATCTTTTAACTATTTATGCACAAATATGTGCAGACTCTTTAACTTGATACAAGAAATTTTATTAATTGTTAATACCCACTGATCAGGTTGTGTTCTGTATAAAGGTCATTAGACAGAAGAAAGACAGCTGTTCTCCATGAACTACACAACAGTAGATTGTGAGTCTTAAAACACTGCAAAAACGCCTGCACTCTGTGAGCACTTGCACACAACACACAGGAAAGGTTCTCTGCACAGTTCTGGCTGAAGCCAGAGCTCAGCTACTGTCTCATTTGCTCTGGAGCCTACACTCAGATCTATTACCACCACAGAGGTCTGACTGGTAAAAGGGTTATAATGAGGCAGAATGCAGAACAGGTCACAGGACTGCAGGCTCTCACAAGACAAAGATATCTCCCAGTCACGGTGACTAACTGTGCCTGTTCGCTCAGGGGTGAGCACAGAAGTCCTGCTTTAGCAGTCCGCAGACATCTCAAGCCAAAATTAACTGCTCTGGAGTGAGTTGCTGTGGGGGAATAGAGAGCAGCAAACATACAGAGCTAGAAAAGGCTCTCTTATGTGTCTGTGACGTGACAAGTAAGGCAGCCAGCCCACTAATATGGAATATGGCTCCACAGCTTGGCTGTTCAAAACAAGGACTTTATCCGCGGCAATGCACTGTCGCTGCAACTGGTGTGGACACAGAGCTGGGAAAACAAAGAGGGCAGCCTCGTTTGTCAGTAAAATGAGTCGTACTCTGCAGCAGACGTGCACATGAATTGAGTTCATCCAGCCCTAATTTGGCCAAATGTGTGTTAACTCAGTTGTGGTGTACACCAATCAGATGAAGATCCAAGCTTTGAAATAACTGTGAGACTAAGACAGGTAAATAACAGAAACAGGGAACTGTTAAACATTCTCATGAAACCTAACACCTTGATTATTGCTATTTACTAGCTGCTGTAAATAGATGATCATTAAAGTTTTAATGCTGTGAATTGTCTTACTCAGCAGGCTGATGTCAGTAGAGCAATTTAAATAACGCTGAATTAAAAGGTATTTTTACAGAAACGAGAACTGCAAGGAATTGCTGAGATGAAAGACAAAAATTACATTATGATTCTACAGGTGTTAAATATACTAGCCCTGAAAGATTAAATAATTTGTTTCCAATTCAGAGAAGTTACCTTTTCCAAGTTTTATTTGGGGGAAAAAAATGCAGTCAACCGATTTCCTAAAGATTAGAAAATAATTCAAATACTTCTTAATTATAAAATAGACAACAGTCTTTGTACAGTGCTTAGAAGGAACAG
Organism: Pachycephala philippinensis; assembly: GCA_013397055.1. Taxonomy (NCBI): domain Eukaryota; kingdom Metazoa; phylum Chordata; class Aves; order Passeriformes; genus Pachycephala; species Pachycephala philippinensis. Next base: position 1,459,905 of record VWZT01009954.1, read on the forward strand.
AACAACTCATAATATTTTCATTTATCAATTTAATAATACCAATTCAATCCACAGGCACGGTGCAGATATCAGCTTCTCTGTCACTGAGCCAATCAAACTTTTCTCTTTCTGTAGGCTGTGGAGAAGCTGGAAGGCAGCCTCTGCTGATACCTACCCATCCTTATCCTTGTTCCCCTTCCCCATTCCTGCAGCACCCAAATGTTCCCCATGGTTTGCACCAATTCACTTTCATTTTGGCAAACCCTACCACACACAACCCCAGAAACCATGGGACAAAATCTTATATTTGTAGTTCACCCAAAGGAATGAGGGACAAAGGTGTTTGTTCCTAGAACGCTTCTCAAGTGAGATTCAGCACTCAACACAGAAATGGCAGAATTCTAACACATTCATCTCCTGATGTGCTTCTTCCATACCTTAAAAGCAGCACCTCCATGAATAACTGATTTGATGAAAATCCCAAGATCAGCTCCTGTCTCCCGAGATTTGTTGCCTTTCAAGCTCACACCAAGTCCAGCAGAGCCAGAATCATTCAGAGGAATCTCAAAGGTCAGCTGCTCTGTGGTTTCTGGAGAAAAAATACTGCAGTTTGGCTCTCCTTTCTGTTGGAGAAAACAAGTATGAAAATAGGGGTGAAAAGTTGGCATGAGTTGTATCCACAGATTTGTATGACAATAAATAGTCCTCTTTTCCAGAAAGTAGCTTGAAGAAACAGCCCGATAATCAACAGTGCATTTAGCCGACATTTTGTCACAAGATCTGGCTTAAAATGTTATTTTTAATGATACCTGGGAATATGCTTAAATAGAAGGTAAAATAGCTTAGTTCCACTTGATATAAAACTGATGTTGCAGCAGAATGTAGAAAAGACATTTATACACAGCTGCATTAAAAATGTAAGCCATAAAACTCTCAACATCTTTACATGCAGCTCACAAACTGTAATGATAGTTCTACTGTTAAATCCCATTCCCCTTTGAAAATTGAGTTTCATCCTTAAAAAATTATCCTTCCCTTAAACCTGTCTGCAGAGGAAAGCTGGTGTAACAAAAGCAAAGGTGAGAATTGAAAGCACAGTAACTTATTCCGCATTAACTCCCTTTGTACAGACTTTTACTCCATAGAGGTTTCATTGCTCTTTTTTTCTCTCTGGTATAGGTTAATCCCAAGATTCTCTCCAGATTGGAGTTCTGTTTACAAGACTGTCAAGTCAAGCATCCACAGCTACGGAAGATCAGAAAGAACTTTTTTTTTACTGTACACTGTATCTGCAGTTTTGTAGGGCTGTCTGTTGCTGGGCAGAGGGGAAGCGGGTGTGGTTGGTTGTCTTTTTTAAAGCAGGTTAGAATAATAAAATTCAACAAAATCAAATTTTCCCCTGAAATATTTATCTTGGGATACCTCAAAAATAAAATGAGGACAAGAAGACCTATTATGGAACAACGTGTTCATGGAAGGTGTTAGTGCAAAAGACCTTATGCAACACATTCAATTTTATTCCATTTTTCCTTGTCCATGTAACTGTAAGACAACTAAGTAGCTTTTGTTTCTTGTCATTTGGACATTTTCTATTCTTTGGAATGGTAGTATTAAAAATTATTAGGAAAAAAACTATGAAAAGGAAGCACACAGACAATTACAAGTTGAAAGATGACTGCTGCTTCCAAGGGTGTCAAGTTCTTACGTTAAGTTATTGAGTAGAGGCCACATGCAAGGAGTGCAGTAGCTGGGCCAGCCCTCCTCTTCCCTAACGAGGGATCACTTCCAGAACCTAAGCTGCAGGACATACAGTATCAATGCAATTGTCAGCAAAGGAACCAGCAATACAGATGTTTCCTCAGCAGCCAGGACACACCTGTGCATTCAGGCATCATGCTGTCCGATCAACAGGAGTATGACCTCAGAACTACGGGCAGAGATTATTACCATGAAGAAACAGTAGCACCTAAGTATACTTGCATTTATTTCGGACGCCCTTTCACTGATGAGAACCAACCACTGGCTAGCGAGGAATCACAGCAGCCAGAAAACTGACTATCAATTTCAATCCCAATATGCACCATGTTTAAATTTTTCCTGGAATGTAACTACATGATATTAAAGTCAATACAATTTGCCTAACTGCCAAATAGAAAAACGATACAGCACCAACACTGACAATTGCCTTGATACCAGCATTCATCTCCAGTACCTAAGTTACACATTTGTGCTTCTGTTTTTGTTCACCAGAAGTACAGAATTCTCAGTTACATGTCTGTCACTTTTATTTCTCAGCTTTGGATATGGACATCCTGAACAAAACCCCCCAAAGTCTATAAATTTGTAACAACTGTAAACAATACAGAATGATAAGTTGTAAACACTCCACCTGTGACTTCAGAAGAACCAGTGTGAGGAAAAAACCACATCACTACTGGCCTTCTAACATTTTGCGTTTAACTTTCTCAAGGTTTTAGAGAAAAGATTTTCTGCCCAATCTTTTTTTCAACTTGCACATATTCTCATCAGTCAATTCAGAACTCTTAGATCAGAACTCTACTCAACTGGCACATCCTGTCAAGATTTGGACAGAGGAAATTCTTCTCAGGGTCCCAGCCATGTGAAACTCCTGCCTTTAGGACAGGGCTTGGCATTACTTTCCTGGTCCCCCAGGCAAGCAGTTCCTGTGTGCTTCTGCTATCCTTCCACTTTAATCCGTGACATGTGCACCAGACTTGCTCCTTCTCTGTGTCAATACTGTGGTTTTGTCTTTGCCCATACCACGAGAAAAGCAGTGAGGGGGCTGTTACCCCAGGACATAAAAGCTCCCAGTGCTCATGGCGATCTTACCCAGAGCAGTCACAAACTGCTTTATAGTGCTACCTCAGTACAAACCTGGACTTCATATAAAGCAGAATTTGGTCACCCAACAGAGTTGCTCAATGTTCTTTATTTCCCATCTTCCTTTAACATAATTATGCTGTGCATTAGCACATATACTTGTTAAGTAACCTACCACATCACTCTATGCATGCCCGGATGTGTTCAGCAGGACACCAGACAATACAGCAAACTTCTGTCAGTATTTCATTTCCTATGTTTTCCTTAGTGCCTACTTTGGAATCTGTAACATTTGTCTAACATTTTCCTTGCTACAATTCTCTATGAAACAGATCACTTAATCATATAAAAACCTCAGTAAATTTAATTTAAGCTGCTTTTACCTATTAATGGAGAACTCTCTAATATTTTTAAAAGTCCTTCACAAGTTTCTTGTTCGATATAGTCCAATCATCCTAAACATCTCTTCTTTTAATTATTTGTATTCAGCTTTATCCAAAGATCCAGCAAAGGCTGATTTAAAAATAACATTGAACTTTGTCTAATAGTACTATCAAAAATTTGTTATCCATGACGGAGACTGAATGACAATTCTAAGATTTCACAGGGATGGGTAAGAGGAAAGGAGATGCCTATCTAAAAGTCAGTGATAAATTCACTGTAAGGCGACTAAACTCTGTCTTTACTCCCTTAAAATTTTCCTCTGCTACTCATGGTACAGCATCTGATAGCAAATGCCTGGTAGTCAGTTGGCAACATCAAGACTATTTGGTGCAAATACAAGATTGAAAACTTATTTGTGGGAGGATGTGAGAAGCAGCAGAAAGGAGCAAAACCAGAGGGAAAAAGGGGTGAACAAAACCTAGAAGCTTGATTTCATCCTAATACTTGCTGAACGTTTTCAGATTATTATCCTGATCATAATGCTCTTCCCAAGCAATACCTTTCACTGATGACAAAAAGAGCTCCAGCCATCCTTAAGTTAACAGCTCATCAATTACCTGCTTCATTTGGGCAACTAATTTAATGAATGATGGCCCCTGTTCCTAGAATATGCAGGTATGAATATTAAATGCTGATAGTGACTCACAGAGCTGGATTCCTACTGCTTCTATTTCCCTGACTTTGCTAAAACATTATCCCAAGACATCAATACTTTACAATATAGCAACCACCATCAACAGAATTATGGTCTGGTAAAGGAAACCCTCTCCAATGCACTAAACCTTGAATTCCATTAGAAACACTTATTACCTCAAGATCATCCCAGAATCTGAAATCACTCAAACACAGAATGAATGAAACGAGCTGCAACACAAATATGTTTCTAGCCTGGAAAAAACTTACAGCTTTATGTTATAAATTATCCAGTCAAACATCACATCATGTATTTTCCATAACAAATGTATCATACCCCAGCAGCTCAGGAATTAAATGATAATATATCACTGAAGCTATTCCCTCCTGCAGACATAGGAAAGTAACTCAATTGTAGTAGGAAAACCAAGAAATCTTCACATAAATCGAAGTCCAGATAGCCAAGCAGTGATCCCTCAGGATGGTTAGAGCTTTGAGGCAGCCTGACCTGAACTTTTCACACAGTCCCAGAGTGGGCAAGGTTGGAAGGGAGAACAGTGGGTCATTGGGCCCAATCCCCCTGCTCAAGCAGGGTCACCCTGGAATACATGGCACAGGATTGTGTCCAGGTGGTTCTTGAATATCTCCAGTGAGGGAGACTCCACAACCTTGAGTTCCCTCAGCCTTTCCTCATAACAGAGATGCTCCTGTCCGTTAATCATCTTTGTTGCTATCCTTCTGGACTTGCTCCAGGAGCTCCATGTCTTTTGTTCTGAGGAGCCCAGAGCTGGTCACAGCACTCCAGATGTGCCTCACCAGGGCTGAGCAGAGGGGCAGGATCAGCTCCCTCGATCTGCTGGCAGTGCTCTTCCTACTGCACCCCAGGATCCCATTGGCCTCCTTGGGTACAGGGGCACTGCTGGCTCATGGAGAGTTGTTATCCACCAGGATCCCCAGGTCTCTCTCTGCAGAGCAGCTCCAGCAGGCAATCCCCAGCCTGCGCTGGTGCACAGGGCTGCTCCTCCCCAGGTGGGGGACCCTGCATTTGCATTTGTTGATTTTCAAAGGCTCCTCCCTGCCCATCTCTCCAGCCTGTCAGGGTCCTTCTGAAGGGCTGCACAGCACTCGGGGGATCAGCCACTCCTCCCAGCAATCCTGCTGAGGAGGCATCTGCCCCTTCATCCGAGTCACTGAGGAATAATGGGCCCAGTATTGAACCCTGGGGGACACCAAGGCCTCCAACGAGACCCTGTGCCACTGTTCAGCCAGTTCTCTATACACCTCACTGTCCACTCATCCCATCCACACTTCCCAAGCTGGCCCATGAGGGTGTTGTGAGAGAGTGTTGAAAGCCTTGCTGAAGTCAAGGCAGACAATGTCTCTCATCCATCCAGGTATTTGTTTCATTGTAAAAGGCAATCAGGTTCGTCAAGTGTGATTTACCGTTAGTGAATCCATGCTGGCTACTCCTGATTACCTTCCTGTCATCCATGTGGACAGAGTTCCCCGAGTCCTCCTTCTTGCTCTTTCTGGAGGCTGGGGTGGTATTTGCTTTCTTCCTGTCCTCAGTCACCACTCCTGACTGCCATGACCTTTCAAAGGTAATTGTGAATGGCCTCGACAGCTCTCTCAGCACTCATGGATGCATCCCATCAGGGCCTATGGACTTGCGGATGCCAAGTTTGCCTAGGCGTTCTCTAACCCAATCCTCCTTGACCAAGGGAAATTCTTCTTTCCAACACTCCTTTACCATTGTCTCCCAGGTCAGAGATTCCTGAGGGCTGGATTTCTCAGTGAAGAGCGATGCAAAAACTCTGCCTTCTCTGCATCCTCTGTTACCAGGCTCCTCATTATGTTTAGTAATGGCCCCACACTATCCTTCGTTTTCCTTTTGTTATGGATGTATTTGAAGAAGCCCTTCTTGTTGTCCTTGACATCCTTGGCCAGATTTAATTTCAGATGGGCCATGGCCTTCCTTATCTCGCTTTTACTTACTCTGACAACCTTTCTATATTCATTCCAAGTGACCTGACCCTGCTTCCATCTCCTGTATATTTCTTGCTTATGCTTGAGTAATGACAGGAGTTCCCTATTCATACACGCAGGTCTCTTGCCCGCTTTGCCCAATTTCTTGCTCAGTTCTTTCCTTTAAGATGGGTACATTGAGACAGGAACACTCTTAAGTATGAATAAAATTTGCTCAACATAGACACAGGCTGAAGTTAAAAAACACCAAAACGAACACCCCACAACCAAAAAACTCAAACACAAAACCAAAAAAACCCAGCACTTCAAGGATACTCTCCACTGTTCACTTTGTCCTTGCTGGGCAGCTCCTTCCTTCAGTTTTGCTAAATCTTAGCCTGTCAGCTCTCAATGGCTTCTACAGCTGCAACACGCTCTGAACAGTCCCCTCCTGATAAGCACATCTCTGCAGCCTCGTGATGTTTGTCCTCCAATATTTAGGAGTCTTCCTGCCTCAATTTCTGCTCAAAGCTGTCTCCTGGTTGCACCATCCAGCGTTCTAGGCACTTCCCAACCTCTCTCAACTGCCTGGGGAAGACAAAGATCTCCTCTCTCTCTCCTGGACCAGAAGGCAATAGACAGAAGTTGTCTAAGAGGAAATATTTTCGCTTGCTGTCCAGACTCTGCGGCTAAACAGAACAGAGCAAACAACCAAACAGGGACTATCCCTCACAAGGGAAATCGGGACAGGAATGTTTTAATCTACCGATATACCTGCATGCAACTACAGTAAAATCAATTCTGACATTTACTGAATCATCAGAAACCAGACAGAAAAGTTCAGTAGAGTTTATATAAAGGTGAGAGAACAGAGAGTTTGCTAGATATGAAAGCAGAAAGCCCTAATAACATAGTACTAAATAACATTCAGCAATGCAGACTGAAAACCAGTATCTAAGGGCCTCAGGACACTTAATTAATTTTTTTATTAAACAGTATTTATTATTTATTAAATTTGTAATAATATGCATAATTTATTAAATAATATTTATTATTAAATAATACATTTAATTAATCTTCTGCCAATGATTTCAATTTTTAGAAGCACATCTATACCTCAGATCTCTGATTTCTTAATTAAAAGATCATAATAAAGTATTATTAAAAATAATCTAGAATTCTACTGGTGTCACCGAGTATTTTAAAGATCACAAAGAATATACTTTTAGCCTTCTCCTACTCCCACAACACACAGCTGCTCAGTCACCAGAGCAGTACAATCAGAACTATAACCTTTGAGAAAAGTACTGTTCATTTTATTCTTCCAGTTTCTACTTAGTCCATGGTTACATCTACACAATATTGTGTCAATCCTCTGTCTACCATGGGACACCACTTTCAATTAGCCCTTTTATTTAATTTTACAATGCCTGTTCTCATTGACCACAGCACTTTTAATCTGTGGATTTATGATAATCTGATGCTAATCTCTCACTGGAAAGGTTGCCTTATATATCCCTATTGTGTTTTCTGCCAAAAGAGAAGCTTACAAAAAAAATTAGCTCTCACTTAGGCAGGAAGGAAATAGCATTTGTTTAACACAACAAGAGACCTTTCAGTACCTGTCTGGTGCCCTTGACCAACACACTATTATGGCCTCTCAATATGCTGACTGCCCCTTGCCTGGCTGCTCATTTCTGATAAGAGATGTCAGCTCCCTGGGGTGCCATTCAGAGCCGACAGCAAAAGGCAAAAGACCCAGGAGCGTTATTTTCAAAGGTTTATGAAGGAAATAAGACATTTGCATGCCTTTGCAATTCCTTTCTGATAAAAATATTTAAATTGCGGCACCATGTAACTACTATTGGCAGAAAAGCTTGAAAAGAAGATACCCCCGCTATTTGCATCACGCTCCATGTTCTTTCCAAGCACTTAGCCACAATTAAGAAATACTTTGCTGACAGTTCAGTCATTCAGTCACTATAAAAACTGCACTGTATTTTGCAACAGACATATTGTAACACCCTTAGAAGTAATACTCAAAGGTAATACACTGTTGTAATCTTGTCACAATCTAGTAAATAACTGAAGTCATTGCTGCGTGTATTCTTCTTCAACATTTCTGACAGATATTTCTTATTGGCTTCTTTAAAATTATCTGTACTCCACACTGCAACAAAAACTAAATGGTCACTAATGGCACACCCTGCTAAGCAAGAAAGCCAGTAGCAAATCCATGGAGATATATCATACTGTACTTGGATAATTTTAACGTTAACGTGGTACACTACAAATTTGTTTCATGTTAGATAGAATGTGTCTGGTTTGAATTATGTAGACTCTCTGGAATTATAGCTTTGAAAACTGACAAAACTAGATTCAGCTCTTCATCCAAGGCAGATACAGTGCATTTCAGAAATGGAGATTCTCCAGTTTGCTTGACATGCCTATTTGAGAACCCACCAAGGAAATGGTTTGCCCTTGCAAAAGTTTTATATTTGTAATTTGGTGTGCACTGCTCTTCAACTTTAAAAAATGCAGTCTCACTTAACCTTTTAAGCTACATAACCACAGGAAACAGAGGGAGAAAAATGAACTAGTTCAGTCCTCAGTCTAAGACAGCCTCACTGTGAAAACACCCATTTTCAGCCCACGTATGGGGTAAGCTGTGTGCTTATGCACTCCGCCGAGCTGGAGCCTTATGCAGCTAATACACCTTGGCACTTAGAGCCTAAAATCTTATCACACATGAAGATGGAAGGCTGCGTGGTATTTTCAGGGTGAATTTAGGGTTGCTGCTACTGTATCATATGAGAATACATTCCGGGCAAACAGGTCACAACACTGTGATGTACAAATCCAACTCTTTACTCATTTTACTGGTTACTGTTTTAAAGGGATGGTAAACAAAGCAATAAGCAGGGTATAACTCTTTTATGTCTACTTCAAACACCACATACATATGTTTTACATTAAGTCAGCCTAGGAAAACTTTTTCCTAAGTTTTTTATGTATTCTAAGACAGAAAGATTTTAGAAACATTCATATGGTATATGGAATAAAACCAATGGCCCTTGTAAGTGGCAAGGCACTACATTTGTTAGCAGGATGTAAAAATTGCCCAAATACTTTGGTTTTATTAAATGGAAATACTGTAGATCTGGGTTAATGCATCTAAAATATATGAAGACTCAATTTCTTTTAAGATCAGATTTTATATGTCTCTGTTCTGATGTATACATACTTATGATTTCATAAATTAAAGTGGGCTTCCAAACTATTTCAGGCAATCTCAGAGCTAAGACTTAAATTATCAAGCAAACAGTTTTCATTTCCCAGTGTTCTGTGATAGGGTTCCTAAACCTAAGAGTTTTGGGCAGTAATCTTATAATACATCTTACAAACACATTATCTCATAGTACAAGTAACATTATGCTTTTCTCTCCTTACTTGTATCCTCTCTAACTTTTTCTTTACCAGCAGGCAGAGCACCATCAGAAGTTCTTGCAGGCAATGAGTGCTATGACCAGGCCTTTCAGATCATCCTTTTAATGTTCCTCATATTTACTGGAATATGGGAATAGTAGGATCTGAAAGGCAAATAATTGCTGGATCATAACACTTTGATAGGCGTGACAGAGAAAGCAATAGGAGACCAGATGCAATAAGGTCTCTGTGGCCTTGAAAAGGCTGACAACTGCTATCACATGGAAAAATCACATTTGCTGCGCTGGTAGCTTTATGGGCACTTCACTGCATATGAGAGCTCAAAAAACAACCACTTTTTAAAGATACACGGATTACCAAGCAATTTATTCCCCTTGGTAAATTAGGGAGTCCCACCCAAACCATGCACAAAGAGATACTTTTCACTGTGACAGGAAAGATTGTGGCATTCCTTCTTAACAGTGATCTCTCACTGACTTCTGTAAAGAGCACAGTAACTAATCAACAAACCTCAAAGAACAATTTCCAGTACTCTAAGACATAATGAACTAGTAACCATCTTCTGACATACATAATGAAGCTGAAAACCTTTGAGGGGCTGCACTAAATAATGTTTTGTCTTTAAAACTATACATTTGTGTAGACACAACCTACACTTGCTTCTCAGCTATTCCAAATGAAGATGATAGGTCCAAAAATAAACTTTCCTTTAAAACCCCCAGGATATTTAAAAATCTACATAGTTTATAAAAGATGAAAGGTGCCATGTGAATTTACAATATCCTTGTCTTCATTACACAGAACAATTCAAGAACTCCTTCTTGTGTATGCTATTAAAATTCAATATATACTTCTTTTTTTCCCTATCCAATTCATCTCCCTTAGAACAAAGGTAACACAACGGAGAAATTGTGCTTGCTGAAATCACTTTCTGACTAAAATTATTTGTCCATTTCTGGATAATTGAGCAATAGAATCACAGTTTTGAGCTACAAAAACAGCTGCAAAAATGGTTAAGTCCAGGCTGTAATCCCACCTATTATTTCCTGCACATAAAAAGGCAAGCAACAATTAAAAGGAAGTAATAGAAATTAAGCTTTGAATATTAAAACAAATAGACCAACTGGTTTTCCTTCAGGCATGTAGGTTCAAGGCAGTGGAAGAAATTAACTAGGGGAAGACTGAAACATAAAAGTTAATCACATGATAAGTAGAAAAAAATGCTTAATTGAACTTGCCACTCATTCTGCTTCCTTCTATTCTGTATAATACACATGTAAAAAAAGACTTAAAGACCAATACTACATTCAGTACGTTGTTGTTCATTTAGCTATTGTTATAAAAATGATGGTTTGTTCCCTTTCACCCCCCATTCTTCAGGGATCAGTTAATATGCCAAGAAACCACAGAAATGGCAATTACAGTTGCAACCGGTAAGTCAAAGAGATCTTTAAAACAAAAAAATACAGTGTATGCAAAAATTACCATGTATGTGCTCTAACTTACAGAAAAATGCATGCAAATATTTTTGGTGCTATACTGTTTCTGGCAATTGCAGAACAGTCACATTCCTCTGCTTGTGTGCATCATACAGAATAAAGAATTGCAAAGGATCATAGCACAGAATGGGTTGCACCAGAGCTGTTCTCATTCAAGTAGTTTTCCTTGTTCTACCAATGCAGGGATAAAGAAAGAGAAGGGGAAGTGATTTTTGCATCATTATTAAAAGAAATGGCACTTTCAGATCACACATTCTCCCTAGAGAAAAAACATGATGCAACGGACACACATGATCAAAACACTGTATTTCCAAAACACAACAGAATGATAGCCACAGTTTGATGTGCATTCCATTCACTTTAAGAGGAGCTGGAAAATCTAAACCTACCCAGTTAAACCAGTTTCTTTCTGTAATATTTACCATCCTTTAGAAAAGACTATTACACAGTTTAAAACCCAAATGCACCTTAAAGAACACACTAATCACCGGCCACTCTGTAGAGTGTGGTAATTAAGTGAATCAAGATCTTCCCCCAGAGTTTTGGAATCAGGTCCTTACTTAGCTGCTACATTGTCAACAGCTGGCATGAATTACTGGGAACATTTGGCTAACTGGATAATAAGGAGGACAGCCTGTGGTTGGTCCAAATTCTACTTCACTGATCTGTTTCAATATAGAAAAAAATCTCATTAGAGCCTCCTTTTCTTTTTTTTTTTAAAGGAGTAACAACCCTACAAATGCTGGGTTTTCCATTCTTTTTCCTCGTTATGTACAAACACTGTAACTGCATAACTCTCAGATGTTGCATGGGCCAGTGTAACCGAAGTCCCAATTCCCTATAATTTAATAATGCCTGTTTGCAACACTGATTCATCCTCACCCCTATCACATCTCGGCTGCTCTGGCAAAGGCTTGCTACTCTGAATATATTTTCTACTTGCTAGCAATTCATAAGCACAGATCACAGTAACAAAACACCCAAACTCTGCTCCCATCTATCTTACTGAAGAGAAAATATTCGTGAGACCAAGCTTTCTTCAAGCCACAGCTTTATTACAAGGTGAAGTCAAATTATATTATTACAGACCCATGCAACCAAATGCCACCCAGTGTGACTTTATTACATTATTTGCTTTGTGCCCAGGAAGTTATCAAATTCTCTCCAGCAAATCCACATAAAAACCCAGTTCTAGTGGAGCAACATGCTCAAAAGTGGTTTTGTGCGTGGGTTTCAAGTGGGTCCAGCTTCCAGATGCGTCTTTGCCACAGGAGCTGTGGGGAGTGGGTACATTTACTAGGTGGCCCTTCTTTTCCTTCCAACAGGTAACAGGGAATCTAAAGAAAACAGCTCAGATCACAGTCCCTGGAGAACTGCTCAAAGCAAGAACAAGTCTGATATAAAGCAATTACCATATTATTGCCAGGCATTAACAAAATCCCCAAGTATTCAGGTAAATTCTGCATGCATGTTACACAGTCAGGGCACTCAGTTACAGCTGCCCTTGAAAAACATTGGATTATCCACTGCTCTTCCTTCTAAAAACAAACATTTAAAGTGCTGGCATTTTTCTCCTCTTTGATAAAAACAGTACTGTAACTTTTGAGGTAGAAGAGGATTAGTCCAATGTGATATCATGGCTAAAGCTGAAAGCAAACAAAAAAGCTAAACCAATTTTAATTTTTTTTTTAAATCTTTGTTGAGACTATTCTCAGACATTTCATGAATTCTAACAAGCATTGTGTTAACATCAACATCTGCTAGCTTAGTGGTATAGTAACTCACACATTTGCTGTGAGCTACCAGATGTTGCTGAAGGGCTTTTTAATTTAGATGGGCTGGTTCCATAAATTTATGTAATGTATTTCAGTAATTCTCACTTGTATTACGTTGTACTTGATTGAGATAACAAGCAACACAGAGCAGTATTAGAATTCCCATATCATCACTGTTACAGTGAGGGCCATCACTTGTGCATCATTCTTTCACAGAGAAAGCAATCTAAGCGAAGGTCAAGCCAGCAGGATAAATGTAGCTACTTCCTGGATTTCAATCATGCCAGTCATAAGTAAATCACCTTTTGAAAGACAGTTAATCCTCGCAATAGAGACTAGAATTTAATATCACACAATTGTGGCAGGTAAAAATCATAAACAGCTTTTAGATTCTTCCAGTTTTTTATACCCACACACTGCTACAGTGATTTTCAGCAGAATTTGCACTATGACAATACATAATGATGTATAATGTTGGGAGAACAGGAGAGAGAAGAGAAGAATGCATACTTTTTTTAAAAGTACATAATCTAAGTAATAAAAAACCCACACAAAAATATGCTGATGGGTAGCTTTTTCAAAAAATAAGCTCTTATTTAGAAAAGCTGGTGAATGAAAAGAAATTCTACATAGAATAGATAATTTAGTACTTTAAGACTCAGAAATTTTCTGTGATCCACACAAACACTGACTCTACAGCCGAGGGCTTACTCAGCAGCGCAATGCAATGACCAACTTTGGTGCTTTGGGAATCACTGACAACAAATGCCCAATTACAAGGCTGAAAACTGCCATTATACTCCTTAAAAATTACACAATAAAAGCGAAAAATGGATACAGAAATAGTTTTGTTATGACACTTCACAACTGCTCTACTGCAAGAAAAAGTGGGCACCAGCAGCACAAGAGAAAATAGTCATGTGAGAGAACCTGAATGCTCCTCCAGCTTCCTATCCTATCACAGGCACCCCTGACCTCAACAAGGTCCAACTGGCAACAAGGAAACAAGAGGAAAACTGTCAGCAATGTTTTGTGAGGAAACGTAACGGAGGATTTCTGCAGAAGATCCTGACTAAAGGAAAAGCAAGAAGGCGGCATCTTAAGAAAAGGATGAAGGCGGTTTGTGTTCTTTGAAGGAGATAAAATGAGACAAAAGCAGGAAATGCTGTCCTTCCCTTATCCTGAGGACTTTATGAAAGGTCAAGTATAGCCATCAATCAAGATAAGGAAGAGGCAACCAGAGAAATGACCTTCTCTGAGGGGGAAACAAGCATGTATCAGATAGCACTTTTACACAGATGCAGGCCTCTGTCTATGTAAGAGAAAAGAGAACACAGTTTCATGCCAGTGTTAATAAAAAAAAAGTGAAAATTAAGCACTTGAGATGGAAAAAAGACAAGCAAAAGCCTATTAAGTCAAAGGCTAGCAGCCAAGGAAAAGCTTGCTTCCAAAATTTGAGGGGAGTGCAGTGGAATTCTATTCCTCCCCGCTCCTGCAGTTGGGCACCTGGCTTAGAAGACATCTCCTGGGGGCAGCCACCCCCACTAGTTTGCTACTGATAAGCTGCAGGCTCATTACATGCACTTTAAAATTCTGGCTTAAAGCTTGTTGCTTTTCTGAAAGAGAATAACCCATTTTTAGTTATGCTTGACCTCACACTTACAAAATTAATTTACAGTATTCCCCTGTGAGTTATGCTTATGCTGTCATTTTTGGGGATGAAAAATCAGATTGTGTGGAATTGCATCTAAAGTAGATAAAAATCAAATAGCCCTCAAAATCAAATGTAAGTATAAATACTTCTTGGACACAAGCCTTATATGACTACCTTTTATTGGCTTTCTCAGCTGACATCAGTTCATTTCTGTTTCTTGGGCTAGTTTTAAAACACGGAATTGTTTCAAAATCACTCTTCTGGAAAGAAAAACAAGTTTACCAGCTCTCGAGGTAGAAAGGCCTCCTCCTGACGAGCCACAATCAGACAGACAGTCTCCCCTTGCTTTGTGCTCCTCAGCATAGCTACAAGCTCCTCCTGGGTCCTGCCGGTGATGTCCCGTCCGTTCACCTACGAGCCACAAAAGAACAGAGGATGTCATGTCTCTGGGTATGATTGCCTTTAGCAGGTTTGTGGGGTTCCCCTCACCTAACACAGCATCATTCACTGACTGAGAGCAAAGAAGAATTAGCAACAGCTCCCATACTGTCTCCCCCTCTGGCCCTGAACAAATTACTTAACCTTTTTCCTCTTCATTTTCACCATCTGTTAAAATAGCTCTGCAGTACTTACCCACCTTGCAGGGGGTTTCTGAGGCTTAATTAATTTGTAAAGCACTTTGAAGATGAAAAGTGAAGAAACAAGACCTTAGTATTAAAACTGTTTACCTTAAGAGCTTTTTGAGGTTAGTAAGTAGAAATAACCCATTAGATAATAAGATTGTAAGTCACAAGATACCCGAAAATTTTCAACAGACCAATTTGGGCAAAATTACCTTAAAATGAGCACCTAACCACCTTGATATTAACTGGAGATTTTTGGATGTGGCTGAAGAGGCAAGACATGTTTTGGTCCTAAACTGATACATTTATCTGCTTTAAAAACCAAGATCTTATCAGGTTTCCTTTGTTCAAACACCCCATGGACCCTTGTGAAAAGAACCACTTTTTCACCTTGTGGTGTAAAACATTTGTTGACAAACAAGTGGCATAGAAGCTGTGAGAGTGATATTTTTTTAAACCAAGGGCAAGAACTGTATTTCCATACATCAATAATATGTGTAAGGAAATAAAAGATTTATGACAAAACTAGCAATCAATTTTCAGCAATGCAAATACAACGGATGTTTATCCTCACCTCCAGGATTCTGTCTCCTGACTGCAAACGACCATCTTTTACTGCTGCACCTTTTGGCAAAATATTCTTCACAAAGATTGGACCAGGACCATGCACTGAAGAGTCTCTGGTAACTACCGTGAAACCAAGTCCTTCTGGACCTAGAATGTCAGATAAAGAACTCAGAACATAAATTTCAACATATAAACGATGATCATTAAAAGTAAGCAAACAATGTCAGCAAGATATCCCAGAGACTCATTCAGGTTAACTCTTAAAAAAAGAAAGCAAACAAAAAGCTGTAAGCACAAGCCAATTTTCTGCATGGTCTAGAGAAGACATCTATTGATGTCAAAACACATACCCAAACCCTCTTACAACAGCTACAGATGGAAATACTTTGGTAAGCACACAGTAATAAAAAACAAGGAAGAACTTTCTTTTTAAAGCATCACTTTTTCTTTAGATCATTTCAATATTAGTCTGCACATTAATGTCAATTGTCTTCCATAGAATCAGAGCAATTGGAATTGTTTATTTATGAGCATAAATATAATTTAGCAGGTTTTACTGAAACTTGGTAAATGGGGAAAATATCACATGACCTGAATGCAAAATCTGATGATGTGCTGTTCAGAAAGGATGAAGTGGTATTTCCAAGCTTCCATTAGTGAAGTTGTTTGCTGCTTGGAAATAAACAACCTCAAGTGTTAACAGGTATGTTATAACAAATAATTAGGGAGTAAAATAAATATTAGCAGGTACTGCTTATAAGCCACTAAAATCACTGGAAATAGCAGGGTCCAAAAAAATCTTCTTATATTGAGCAGTGTTACTACCCAATGTGATAGTTTTCAAAGATATCATCATGTCAGTATCACATTGCTATAATTTCTAAAAATATAAATGTTTCAAAATCAAAAGCATTAGATCCAGAATGGGGAAATTCTAAAGTAGGTTTTGTTAACACAAAGCTGAAGAGTTCAGAAATAAAAATGAGTGATTTAAGTAAGGAAGTAACAAAAATTAAGAAATGAGAGCTTGATTACATTCATAATGTTATGAGAATAAAGTTACAGACAGTTTTCAAAAGGGTCACATCTAGGATCAAATTTAACTCTCAGCCAAATGAGAGACAGAAATGAAATAGAAAATACAAATGCTAATTGGAATCTGCATAAGCACATTTTACTACATGTACCTAAACCTGTTATTTCATTCAAAGACAGTTGCATGGTGCAGCAATTAAAGATATACCCACAAATTTGACCTCCTGACAGCTGAATAAATACGATAGAAAAAAAAAGGTTTGCAGAAAATAAAAAAGGGAATGACAGGTTTATCTGTGGTCAAGCACTTGGAAAACATGAAACAGAGCAGAGTATATTTTTAAACATATCTTTAAAAGAATGTCATAACAGTGTTGTGGTCAATTAGCACGTTGAATAAAATTATAAAGGTCACCAGCAAACCTTCAACCAGCAAAGGGTTTTTAAAATCACTTAAACCTCTTAAAATCACTTGTTGCTAATGGAATTGCTTCCACAGACAGTAACAAAGATGTCTTAATCAGTAAATCTGGATAACATACATCCAAAATTTATGAGAATGCCCGCTGTAGGGAACATTACTGTTAACAGTCCTACACCCTTTGAAAGTTTTGGAACTTTTAAATGGCAAATAACTTGCTTGTACTTTCAATGTCACTCATTAAATTAAAAGTTAAGGTATCACTATAGAGAACATGATACAGAATTAATCATACCATCTCCAAAGACTTACCTTTTTTCAGGTCTATCTTTATTTTCTTTCCATTCTTCTTATTGCCAAAGCCCATAAGTGGGGACAGTGAGGGAGAAGATGGCTTTCTACCCAGACGTGGGAGGTTGGGGCTCTTAGCTTGTTGCAGTGTTCCCTGTACGCCTGACTCCACGCTTGCTCCAGAAAGATTAATTGATTTCACAGCAGGTTTTGGATGAAGAGGAGGTGGAATTTTTGTTTTTGTAACTCCTTCTTCATTATTCAGAATACAGAGAGGAGCAATAGCAGACTTTTCATATTGTTCTCGATTATATGGAGGAAGGACTTCCAGGATGACACTTTGAAATTTCATTGCCTGACGGAAGATGTCCTGAGCCCTTCGAAAGAAAGGTATGAAAATTCACATAACAAACCAGAAAATTTGAGGAAAATTCGAAGATGCTTATAGAGAATAAGATGAAAATTTACCTTATCTTCACACCTGCAGCGTCCCTTTTTTAGAAAAGTACACATGAAATAAGATTTCAAAACTACAGCATTTCCTTACATTTCAAGTAGGAGCAGCATATCTGTCGGAATTCCTAAGTTGCTACGAAAACTTATCAGCCAGAATAAACTAATGAACACAATTCTTCATGCAGAGCATCAGGAAGGGAAGTCCTGATGGCAAAAGCTCATCAAAAGACTTCTGAAGTTACAGCTTGCTGCTTTATTCAAGTGCTTGTCTGTTACATATTTTCTTGTTGGCGTAGAGGCACACTGAGCACTCATCACCAATTGTTCTGGTGAATACATCTACTCCAAGCAAGCTCAACTCTCCATTTTTTCCAAATCCAGTTTAATTGCTCCTCAGATTCCTTTATAATCCCTAATGCAACTGCTGGCTGATTCCACAGCAATAAATTAGGATGAGGGAATGGGATACACAGACATTAGAAAAAAACCTGGTGATCAAAAAGGTGCAACTATTTGTGTTTCTACATAAACGGATAAATAAATAGGACAATATTACTCATATCTTTCAACCAATAACCTTTTTCTAAGTGGATATGCAGACTTCACACACTCAGTGTCTTTACAGACGTGCTCAAATGCAACACCAGAAACTGTGTTAGAGCATTTAATGAAACTACTCCCCTTGATAGTGATAGGGCAATGGGGAACAGTTTTAAACTAAAAGAGAAAGGCTTACACCAGACATTAGGAAGAAATTCTTTACTCAGAGGGTAGTGAGGTACTTAAGCAAGTTGCCCAGGGAAGCTGTTGGATGCCCCATCCTTGGCAATGTTCAAGGCCAGGCTGGATGGGGCCCTGAACAACCTGATCTAGTGGGTGACATCTCTGTCCATGCCTGTGGGGTTGAAACGAGATGATTTATGGTCCCTTCCAACCCAAACCATTCTATGATTCTATGAACTGATAACATGGTAATGATACCATGCTCAGATTCCCATGGGCTGTAAGGCAATTAAGACAAGTTGGCCAAAAGAACTGTTCATAAAGCCTTCCCTGGATTTTAAATAACCTGTAGATTTGGTCAATCAAACCATGTTACAAACCTTGGATTCTAAAGGAACAAAGGAGACTTCCTTTTTTCTATGCTTTCCTCTCCTACTTTCTGTTGAAGTGGACTCATTTTCTTCCATACTGCAGAAGACCATTTGAGTACAAACAGAAGAAGTAGCTGAAGTGCATTTTGAGAATGAAAAACTGAAAAGTTCTGCTTAGCTGAATTAGGGCAAGAGGGGAAGTAACAGCTACATTAAATTTTAAATAAATCATGGGGTCCTTCTAAGAACATTGTACTTATCTCCTACCCTTCTGTAGTGTGTTTGTCAGTCTAAGTCAGTGTATTGCTGAAGTCTTGGCTTTGGATTTACACTCAGTTATGTAACAGGAATCAATGTTGAAAGTACTTCTGAAATAATTTTTTTTTACACTGACACAGGAAGGAAGCCACTGCAAATATTAATGTCCTGAAAACACACCTACTCCTTTCCCAGATGAACAGAGCTGCACAGTACCTCCACCTTGCAATTGCAGGTCGTGGAAAGGAGAGGCTGTTTTAAGAGGGTTTTCTGTAGCATGAAGACATTAAAGTCAGGGGTCAGTCCCAATGGATACTGCTGTGGGAAAGAACCATCCTTGCCACACTGAGTGTACAAGCGTCAGGAGTCAGAATAGCAACATTCATTGACAGCAGATGCTGCCAGAGAGAAACCTCAAACTTGGAAAAGAAGGGTAGCAGGGAGAATGTTGTAGGAAAGGCAATCTTTTAGCATCATCCTCAAGAGTTCAGTTTCAGAGCTGTAACAGATTGTGTCCCAGTGTGTCTGCAGAGGTTATAGCTTATCTGTTCACCTATAGCCTGTCAAAGTTCTCAAGGACAGACCTTACCCTGATAGCAGAAACCATTGCACACTTCCAGTGTAAGGATGTAAAATCTTAACTGGGTTTCTTTCACACTCCATCGTCATTGTTGCAAGCAGCCACTTGGTCATATGTTACACGGTAATTTAATAACTCAGTTTCAAAAGATTAATATTTAAAATATATGCAAGAGAAAACATAAGATCTCCTTCAAACAAAAATTAGTGGAAATAACTCAAGACATCCTATGGGAAAGTCTAAATGCAGTCTTCAGGGGCAAAATAACTGGCTGCACTTCAAAGAGAAAAAATAATGAACGGAGAAATTTATATTTCTTGAGACCCCAAGTGCATACTTTAAAGAAGTAAGGGAGTCAGTTAAAAGAGGTGCTAGAAACTCTGCAGCACAACAGAACGTAATTGAATAGATTATCAGCAAATGAAAAAGCAGACCAACAGTCCCAATATATAGCTATTATAAACATGGGAATACAGAAAGTAGGCTGCTGCTGTTACAGCTGCAGAAGAAGCAATTGTCAGGGGCAATTCTAGAAAGTCTGTTGAAATTAGAAAGAGACAGCATGTAACAGTCTAAGTGTTAAAACAGCTTTTACAAGGGTTATGAAGAAATGTCAATTTGAAACTAGCCAACAGATTTTCCTCTCAAAGGAGAATCTGATTGCTATTTCTGGGTCAACAGTCATTGGAACAATACTTTGTTGTATCTTTTACAATTACTGGATTTCTGTAACTTGGACTTCTGTCACATTAGTACAGTTCTGTCATGCCAGATGAAAACTAAAAGGCATGTTCACGGGGATTAGCTTCAACCTGGGAAGAGTCTTTCTTTAGCCATTCTCCACAGCCAGAGAAGAGAAATGATGTCGAGGACTATTTTGGAAATCAATTCAGCAGAACAATATGAGACTTAGGAATAGGCTAGAGCTCATCCAAAATGTTCTCCCAAGTCCCCAAACAGACATTGAGCCCTCAATACCCATATTTTTTCTCCTCAGATGCTACTTGGTTTTGTAATATAAGTAAATTTAGACCAACGAAATTAGGCTCTTCTCTGAATCACCTTTAAGTCACTTTTCTCTCTCTCAATGACAGACAGTGAGTCTCTAAGCTAACTCTTATGGTAAATAGTCCTTCCAACTGCCAAAACTTTACACAGGCTTTTAGAAAGGAAGTGTCCTGCACGTTGCATTTTGAAGGAAAGCCTGACAGAGAACTAGAAAGTTTACTGCAGTATTAAAGACTGCCCCAAAATCTAGTAACCTTACAGAAGAATATGCAGAGTCCTCCACTCCACAAACACCTCATGGGCTGAAAGCCTTTGGAGATCTAGTCACATTCAGAAGAAAACACAGAGGAGACAACACATTGTAAAGAAAGGATCACATATGATTTTGAAAAGAGAGGTTTTGATTCAAGCAAAATCTCATTTGTGAAATTTCATTACAAAACTGCACAGTGAGGCAATGAATGTTTTAATAAGATACCAACAATTATGTTCTGCTAAAATTGATATCTTATTTAGGAATTTCCACGGTTGGAAGAGAATGGCATGTACTATATCACAGTAGAGTGCTTTTACCACCAAATACGCAGAAAGCTGTAACTGAAAAGCTATCAGGAGGGAAAAAGCACAGTCTCAGAAACAAGAATACCTAAGCTACAGAATTATGCTGGTTTTGTGAAAACCTATTTTGCAAATATTTATTCCTAACTGTGAAATTATGTATTTGATTTCAATCTAGAAGCCTTGAACATTTGGCTTACTGTTTAGAAAGTTAAGCCTCAACTCCCTTGACATCTCAATAGGTTTTTGTTATATTACAAACAATCACTCAGTTGTCTAAACATATGGATTAAAAGCAAAAACAAATTACTATTTAATTACTACAGCAAATATCTGTGAAATTTGAGAGGCTATTCTATTGTACAACAATGTCACATTAAATCATAGATGATCAAAACAACCTGTTACTTAAAAAATATTTGAGATGGATAATAAATGTCAACAGACTTAATAAAAGTCATAAGAAGTGAGACTTACCATTTAGCTCAAGTAATCATAGTTTGACAGTAGAAGTATTGTTTAAAAAATTAAATGCTCAAAAAGCTGCAGCACAAAAAAAGAAAAGCTTATTTCATTTGCAAAAGAACATTAAAAACCATGCTGTGATGTGGACTCATTCTGAAGGTATTATGAAGAAAAAATGACAGACAGTACAATAAAAGTAACAGAAGAACTAGAAAGGGAAGATAGCAATAACCAAACTTAATGCTATTAAATTAAGTATGCACAGTAAGTTCACTAAAACTCCTCAAATTTCACCTTATTTGGAGGTTTCAGAAAGAAAATTATGAAGTTTCTGCCACCTATCAATTTTACAGGCATTTTTTCTGAAATAAGTATTAATCCCTTTATGAATCACAAACACAGCACTGTATAAAATCCTGGCTAGTTAAAAGTATCAGTAAACCAGCACTTACTGTGCAAAGGTTTTATCTGTCAGGTCCACATGGTTTATCTTCACAATGCATTCATTTTCATGGAAAAGACCATCACGCCTAGATCTGCTGTTTTCTTCAATACCACGGACGAAGAGTCCCAGCATCCTAAAAGGCAAAACATAGGTGAAAACTATCCTTATTGTGCTGATACAAATTTATAGCAACTAAAAATAGATATTAATCTCTACTGTGCATGAAATGATAGAGTAGGCTCTATCTATGAAGCGCTTAAACTAGAGAAAGGTTCCAGCTGACTTATTAACTAAAAAGGAGGGGATTCCAAAAAACACCAAGAAAAATTGCTGCACACTAATGCTTTACTACTAGCTAGAACGTGGGGAGCCTTAAGTCCTGTAGGTTATACTTGGAGAAACAGATGAAAACACCTAGATCCCTCTCCAGTTAAAAATGTCAATGTAGCACTATTTTTCTGCCACTGCTCCAAAGAAAAGCACAAACAGATTAAAAGTAATTTTCTACCTTGACTATAATAAACAGGCATTAGAACGAGACAAAAAATAACCGACTTTTCTACTAATGAAAATGGCTCTGAAACTTTTCATTTGCCAAAGCCCCT
Organism: Pachycephala philippinensis; assembly: GCA_013397055.1. Lineage (NCBI taxonomy): Eukaryota > Metazoa > Chordata > Aves > Passeriformes > Pachycephala > Pachycephala philippinensis. The sequence continues at coordinate 1,482,548 of VWZT01009954.1, forward strand.
TGCTTTGATACAAGACAGCAATGCTGTCTGCTTGCCATTCATGTGGCAGGACAGCAGCAGAACATCAACACCCAAGTTGTTTGTTAACAAGATCAGCTCAGGTGAAAACAGAGGTGCAGCACAGAATAATGCAATAAGCGAGCCAGTGTGGGTGGTGCAAAATTCCAGTGTTGATAACTGTGCTGGGAGCGCTAGGCTAATCCTGACCTACCTGGAACACCTCTGTATTGCAAACTATAATTCAGCATAGCTATATCCAACAATACCAGTACAGTGCCCAAAAAATCCTGACAACTGTGTGTTTGTGAAGAACTTTTATAATCAATCTCTGTCCACTAAATTTCCATACCACATCAGCATCAAGGATGGCCATCAAAGATGACCTTTAGAGACCATTTTCTATTGGTTATACTCCATAAAATATTAATGTGCAATTTTCAACGTGCCAGCACTCCAATCACAAAACAGAAGTCCTGTATTTTTGTCTCAGATTCATGACTGCCCTTGATATATAAGTCCATTCAACAGATTCACAGCATGCCATTAACTATTTCAAATGACACTATATTCACTGAGCACCTGATTTTAGATTTACTGTATAAGAACATTTAAAAATTTACACTTCTGTCCTATCAATTACTAAGTGAAAAATTGGTTCCTACTGAATATGACTTCTTTGAAGTATCTAACAGAAAAAAGTGATTTAATAGCATAAAGATTCTCTTGTTATCCTTCCCTAGAGGACTCAAAGGGGCAGTGGTGGTGAGGGGCCACAGCCCCTTTGATGACATCCAACTAGTGGCAATCAAAAACCTAAACCCTAAGAACTAATTAAATACAACTATGTTAAAATGCAAACCGGTAAAAGTACAGAAATGAACACAATCACAAACTAAGTTGGTTGCTTACTAATCCTGTGTGCTTAGATACTGCATTCATATAATGCAATAGGTTTGCCTTGGCTGAAACTTGTGGGTGCTGTACTGCCTGAGTGGCTTGAGTTACATAGACTGAGGCAGCTTAAAATTCATTCCTCCATTACTTTTTTCCACAGCCTAAATTTTAGCATTTTAATGCACTATTAAATTTTAATTTCCTGTTTTTAATGATATTTAAGTGCAAAAGGGGGGAAATTATTTCCATTACCTCTGTAGTTCCTGTATAAACTAAGATTTTCTGAATTAATATGGTGTTTTAATGACTTGTAGAAAAACTTTGGTCTGCAGCAGCACTAGGCTAAAGCCAGCATTACCTTATTAGAAGATAACTGTACGATTGAAATACCAGACCCAGTTAGTCATGGCCAACATGTCCTCATAATTCTACCATGTCATCAAAAGAAATAAAAGATGCTCTTCTGTACTTCCTCATGTTATGATGAGTTACTATTTATACACTAGTCTCAGGCTAGATTAAAAAAAAGGGTCAAGTTATTTAAGTCAGTCCAGTGCTTTAACAAAGGTATCAGTGCAGTTCTGCCAAGGGTCACTACAATTTCAAGACAACTGCCTCAACAACAAGTAGTTCATCTGTCAGAGACCCCTCTACTCCAGCGGATCCCCAAAAGCGCCTGTAAATACAGACATACTAACATGAATGCAGTGTAGACCAAGGAATCCTTCTTCTTGGAGGTCTTTAAAAGATGTACTCAACACAGGGATACTTGAGTACAAAACTTCATTTCAGTCACAATAATTACTGATGTTACCAGCTTGCAATTTCATCAACTTTTTTTTACTGAATGGTCTTGAAATTCAGTGTACACACTACAACCTTTATGGCACACCTAAATCAAGGAACTACTGCATTTCAGAATGAGTAACAAACAGAAGTGGCTTTCTCAAGGCAAACAGGCACAAGGCCAAGGACCCAACTCGGATCTCCAACAGTTGCCATCAAAAACCAACTTTCTTCTTGAGACAGTGATGACATTTTTACAGGCAGCAGGTGGACATCTGTTTTCCCTTTTGGTAAACAAACCAATGTGATTAATTTGGGTCCACTTACAAATTCAGATCTTGCCAAGAAAACAGACCTTTACAAGGTAATTCAATCCTTCACATTCTCTGTCCTACATGAAAGCTGACAAGTAAAGAAATGTTTACGAATTAGACAATTTTTACTTTTGCAATAATTGTCTTCGTGTTACAGGCAGCCATTTTACTATAAACTAGTGTCATTTATGGCTCTGGCAATTTCCCATCTCTTATTCACGGCTGCCAGTGTCAAATTAACTCTCTGGCTAAGCCTCTGTATGTCAAATTTCAGCCTAGATTTTTTTTTTTTAACACATCCAAGTTACATAGCTTGGAAAACAGTTATAATGAAAATGCTGACACAGTCTTAACTACAGCACATCAATATGAGCACGCTGCTATAATAGGCTTTTGTGATCTCAACGGACTATGTTAAATCATTTATAATTAAAGTAATTGTATTGTGACAAAGAAAGGTTCATGGTATAGAGCACATTTCATAAATGCTATACAATCAAATCTAAAAGATGGCTTGAAAAATATGAGGTACGAGCAGGCAAGCAATTTTTTTGACTCTTCTTGTCTGGTATGTCACTACGGAAGGGCCTATGCAGAGATATTCAATTAGGAAAAACAAAACAAAACAACAAACAGAAACAAACAAGCCCACAACAGCACAACAAAACCAACCCAACACCACACAAAACTACTGAGTCCAGTTTACCATTCAGAGAATAAAACCAGAGACAATTAAAAGGGCATATATGAACAAACATGTTGGTATTGACTGAAAGTGACTGGACGTGGCACTTAGTGCCATGGCCTAGTTGACAAGGTAGAGATCAGTCAAAGGTTGGACTCAATTATCTCTGAAGTCTTTTCCAACCTAAATGATTCTGTGGTTGTCTTATACAGAACTTGGACTACTAAATATTTTGGTAATGGAAGACAGTGTCATAGACCAATTTTTGTTTTTCTTTTAGTAAACAGTAGGTATTTTAAGATAAGCACAACTGAAATCCTTTCATTAATATACTTCTTGAGCAATGCAGAAAATATCTTACCTTCCACTCAAGGATGAAAAAAAGGGCACTACATGTATTCCCAAGGGTCCACCTTCCCCAGAAATCTCCACTGTTTTTGTCATTTCACTAAAAAAGAGCACAGGGAAATACATCTCATATGCTTAATCAGAGAATTCTCCATGTTAAAAACAAATTCCTGATTGATCAGACAGCAGAAAGGGTAGAAAAAATATTTGATTCAGAGCTCACTAATACATGAAAATAAAATGAAAAGTAATGTAATTCTTTAATTTTTTTTTAGATTAGCATTTGTGTTTTTTAAAAGGGAAAGAAATCAAATACTAGACATTTTCCTAAGTTAACCTTCAAGTAAGTTAAGTAGAATATTAAAGAATAAGGTTTTAAGTGAGGAGGAACTTCATCATCAAAAAAAAAGGGGGGGAGGTTATTCTACATGTTCTTAATTTAAGCTCCATGTGAGCTGCTTCAGTCAAGTTTCCCACGTGGTCACATTATAAACATGAAGATCACACATAAAGGACATTGAGCCTATAAAGTCAAATTATATTTAAATATACTGATTTCTTCCCTCAGTTACATTCAAGCTCCCTGACAAACAAAGAACAAACCAAATTGTGATCAGTAGTGCAACTCAGCTCATTTTATCAAGAAGTTTCCTTCCTCAAACACAATAAAAACCTCTATATTATCTCTGACAGATTTTTGCTGTTTCATGGCATGTGTGTTTCACTTCCTATTGACTATTTCACACTGCCAGCCTTACAGTGACCTTAACTCTATTCTGGGTGACCATGACTTGAAAAGGAAGGTACTTGAACTGGCTACAACCTTAAAAAAATTAGCAACGTCTGTATTTCAGCAGATCTTGTTCCTTCTATCCATAAGAGTGTCCATCTTCTGAAACAGTCCCTCCCCTCCCCTGGTACTGAACACCCCCAGCACTGAGGGTTAGTGGCCAGCAGGCAGCTCCGGGCACAGCCATTCAGAACCCCATCACTGTGAGCTCTGGGGGTGCATGCCAATCCTACAGCGTGCACAGAACACGTGAACTGAACCAAAGGGCCACTGCAGATACTGCCCTGAGCTAGAGGCTCAGCCTAACTGATCCAGTGCAGATTGCAAGTGAGAAAGACACTTCTGATCTTTCTCCATGCACCAGATCTAGAGAGCCCGCGCTTGCTAGATAAGATGACCATGCTGACTCTTTCCTACCACCCTGCCCTCCCCCTCAGATGATTTTTCCCCAGTACCACAACTTCCTCTGGCACCAGCTGACTGATTTTGCTGACCCACGGTCTTATGATTTGATGCAAGAATCAGTAAAAATGCACCGATACCCGTCAGGAATCTGTGACCACCCTTGAAGTGGCAGCACACAGTTACACCACATTAGGTGCAACATAACCCACATGGCACAGCTAAGCCCTCTCCCAGGGGGCACAATCACTGCAAATGACCTTAGACGAATTCTGGCATTGCTTCCTAACAACACAGGAATGTTTTGTTGTTGTTATGAACCTTTATCCAGGTGCACAATGATTAATGAGAAGCAATTTGCCCTAGATACAATAATTCTTATCTTGATTGGCTAAATATGGAATAAGACTGGAAAATAAGTTTTGTAAGTTTTTTTTTTTGGAGTTAGGAGACTGAGTGAGTTTTGGGGAGCTTTTTTTTTTTTTTGTAAACTGTTCTTTCAAAACAGCTCGCACTGTAACAGATTTATGTTCTCTAAATATTTAATGGAAAGACCCTGAACAATAAACCACCACTGATCCCAACGTAACAGATTTACATCTTACTGTATTTATAACACAGGCACCATCAACAGGAATTTGTGGATTTTTTTCTTTCCTGTATTCCCCCTCTTCATTAATCAAATGGGGAAATCCTGATAAAATCTTCCTGTAAGATTTTTAAAATACTTTTTTTTTCTGGTGAAGTTGGTTAGAAAAGCTAATCAGGGTGGTTACCAAAAAACTCAACAATGCCTGTATAGGAAATTAACTCCTCTTTCAGTTCCATCTTCTACTTCCTCCAATTCTTTTAATACACAAAGAAAGATAATTAAAGGGCTACTTTTACTGTCTTTTGAACTTCTACAAAATCAAAAGGCGTAAGTAAATTAAGCAGCCAAGCCCTCTAGATTCAGAAAATAATCAGAAGTAGTGAAAGGACTTTCATTTGTACAGGGAAAATTTAAGTAAGTTACAGCTGTCCCCAGATAACCCTGTGTACTCTAGGGAGGAGTTGTCTTCCTGAGCAACTGTAAAACAGAGCAGGAATTTTTTTGAGGGCTATCACGACAGACAGGTGAGCTGTCATATTAAATCAATGCACTTACAGTTATAAGTAGGCTCAAAGCCAAAGAAAACATACAAGCTTATTTTTAAACCTAATGAAATCTACACACCAAGAAAAATAGGCTTCTTTGTCAAAACAAATAGCCCACATGCACATTATGTATTACTTTAAAAGATTTTGGTATATTCTAAAACTTATGGATGTTCTAGAGCACTAAATGTGCAGAATAAGAGCACAGTCTGTATACATGTATTAAGAAAGGTACTTTGAAATTGTAACTTTAATCAAAAATCCATGACTCTAAATAGACTTCTCATTCTCAAACAAATGGGACTCTTACTTATATCTGAGAAAAAAAAAAACAGCCCTTCACACCAACTTTCATGGATCTTTGATGACATGTTATTTTTATATTATACCTATGAAAGCATGACAGTTAAAAAATTTAAAAACCAGGACACCTGGGTTTTGATTTGGTTTTTTTATTTGTTTAAGGACCTCAAAGATTAGAGATTCAGACACATTTGGTATCATTCACTCATTCTGTCCCTCTTAAGGCAGGTTTAATCTGCCCACAAGGACAGTTGAACTCAGCACTGTACCATTTCACGCTGGCTTACAGTTTATACTGTACTGGAGAAAGTATTCAGGAATAGGGCATGGCTGAGGGAGATCCTAAATAGGATGAGCTCTAAGAATACTAATTACTAAACTCCAAAGGCACATGGGACACAAAGGTGCTGGGATTCTTCAGTTTGACAGAGCTAGGTTAAAAAATTAAAGAAAGGAGCAGGCGAAAGCAGAATTGCTATTTAATGCAGGTTGATAGCTGTGACAACAGAGAATGTAATTTATAGATTTTCTGCAATATTCAACACATTTTAAAAACAAACAAACCCCCAAAACAGGAAAAAATTAAATTCCAGAAGTTAGCAACCTACTCATAACTTACTCATAACTTTTAAATCTCCCCTATCTTAAATGCCTTTTGCAGTAAAAGAAAACACAAGTCTGGCCTATCAAGTCAGCACAAAAGATCTGGAGTAAAATTGCTAGCTGGGGATGAGAGGCTGGGAGCATGGGTGAGTGATGCACAGGGGGTGCCTCAGTGTGCTGCACTCTTGAGTATCTCCTGCTTGTTCTTCAAGGAGCAGACAGAGCTCCTACCTCAGGGAATCCTGTCCTTACTGAACTTGGAGCCCAGTTGCTATGGAATACACACAGATATGTTCTTACAGCAGTCAAAATAAGCGAACTTTTAAAAACCATTTATGTCAGTAAAATTTCTCCGAAGTGCAAGGTTCACCCCCAGCAGAACCACGGCACTCAGGCTTCTTCCAGTGCATGCTGGCACCTCCCTTCCCCTCGCTGCACTGAAAGCACCTCAGGTCTCACTCAGGGGAGAACACCTGTCCAGCATGACCTGATCCAAGACCATGTTCAATGCTGTACTGTTGATTTTTAACTTGAAGAAGCTGTCATCATTTACTATTTAAATTCTTCTTTACTTGGTATTATTGATTTCTGACAGATTCTTTACTGTCTATCGCATTTGTCAGGAAGGCTTGCCATGCATATTATTAAAGATGCTGATAAGTAGTGTTCAACAAAGAGACAGAGAAGGTGTACACATGAGTAGTGAGCAGGCACAGCATTGGCAACATGAAAAGCAAAATTTAAATGGCGTGCTGCACATTTAGTGGTCATATTTAGTGGTGAATCAATCTTATCCTCAGATTTGCAGTGTCCTCGCTGTGGAATACTATAGCTCCCTCTCCTGAAACCTGTATCAAGAATTAGCAGTTTGTGAGTTACATGAAGGGAAAAGATGTGTTAGCTGAAAGCTTCTCTACCCAACAACACTGAAGAACCAATCCCAACCACTAAGCACACAGATGCTTAAAAGGGAACTCTCTCCAGAAATAAACGTTTCTCATTGTTGCAGCAAGATCGAGTTCACTGAGGTGCTCTGACCTTCCCCAGTTACAAACGCTCAGAGAATCTTGGTAAGATTTCTCCTGGAGGATGCAGTAGGCACAGCCTAAAGCAGATTAATTGTTTTGCAACACAGTGAAGACAGTGCCTCAGAAAAGCTGCTTACTGCATGGGTTACTGGGCAAAACTTGTCATCATGTGTATGTCACATGAATCTACTGCTTGAGTAAATACATAAAGTATTTCCCATTCCAAAGGCATTTCCCTTTGCAATTTTAGTCATATTCAACACTTTCTCAAGTGTTTCTAAGAAAAGGTACAGTTTAGTAAGACGCCATATCTGATAAAAAATCTCTTAGTGCAGAATGTCAATGCTTCCCTTGCAATCAGAAAAGCACAGCTGATACTCTGAACATACTTTGTGCTGTTTTTATTGACCACGACCAAGTAAAAGGCAAATTAAATGTCAGTCAGACGTAGAGAGCTCACAGACGCAGTTATTAAGCTGTATTTCCTTGCTTGTTCTTCACTTGCACCTCCAGTTCCAAGCCTCTTCCTCCAATGCTGCCATTCCAGCAGAGAAAGCTTCCACCAACAAAGGCTCTTGACACTTGGAAGAGAGCACAGGCCTACAGGGGATGTCAAATTCCTATAGGGGATTTGAAAGAGGAAGCATGCACAGCATTATCCAAATAAAGAGGGTGAGGACTCTGTCCATGTACTTTTTTCACATACTAAACCATTACAGTTACTGATGATAATAAAGTATTTGTCCCCATTCTTCCAGAGAAGGTTTCCAAAGCAGTCAGCTCAACTAAAGCTGTCAGACAGCACACTTCCCACCCACCTCCTACCCCTTTTCCACATTTTTCCTTCCCTCTTTTCAACTAGGTGCTCAAACCTTTGATGAAAATGTCTTGAAAGTCCAGAAGAAGGAACTGGAACCCAAGATGTTATGTAGTGTGAAGATACTCAAATGATGAAAATCTGAACAATATCTAAATAGGGATAGAGAGCACTTTACAAGAAGAAAAAGCAGCTCCATGTGTAGGCAAGGATAAGCTTTCCAGGTGCAGTTAAGGAAACTGGTCACTCTTTCATGAGAGACAGGAACCCAGCAGCTGCTTCATTCTACACAAAATTAAACAAACTATCTACAAAGTTCAAATATTTACTATGAAATAATGTCACAATGTTCCAGTTTCAGGTTTGAAGAGGAAAAAAATCACCTTCTCCTAACTAAAATGCATGAATCTAGTTATTCCAGACTTTTTTTTTCCACACTAAAATTAGTTAGTTCTCACAAGATTAACTCTGATGTTTTAGAGAGAAATCAGGCAGCCTGCAAGCACTGGGGCTTTGTGTCTTTTTTTCTTTAAATCGAATTGTTCCAATTCTCTGTTGTTAGACTAAGGAAAGACACAGTAGGTTAAAAATAGGAAAACACAGAGAAGCAAAAAATGCTTCAGCTACACTTTAATTATCTATCTACAGTGCTTAAACCAAGGAACTGACCCTGACCTCTGCTAAAAAGAAGTGGGAAGACAGCAAAACCGAACATAATGAAAACACATAATGAATTATCTATGCATAAATTACCCTTTGAGTTCCAACTAATCCACTGCTATTAAGCTAAGCATCCACTTCCAAGCAGATTCGTGTTTACTGTTCCTTAACACGGTAATTTTTACTAAGAAAAGCAAGGTTTTTCAAAACCCGTATTCCCATGTACAGTGTGCTAAGGAATTCAGTGCTAAAAGCTGTGACAAATCTGACCATCTATAGAGTATCAACACCCTGTTCTTACTATGAAAATCTTTCAGACCTAGTACAGAACATGAAAGGAGGCATGGAGAAACACAAAATTTTACACAGTGATGGCACTAGCTTGTTCACCCTGAACATCATCGTTACTCGCAAATACACAACAAAAAAGCCACCTTCTGAATTTACAAGAGGATTGTCATTATTTATTCCATTACAAAACATTCCAATGACCCAATGTTTCAAGTGCCTCCTATAGGAAAGTTCAACTCTCAAACTGTCAAATTAAAATTTTCAGACCCCAAAGGATACAGTCCTGAAAAGTTTCCCAGTACGTCTTCAGTGAAATGGTTTAAGAGAATCCAGGCAAAGAGACTTCCCATTAACATCTGAACAGAGGAGCCAAAAACCCTCTGTACTGACACTCATTTACCCCACCTGCCACTGATTTCACCTACTTAAACCAGTGAACTGACTGACTTCAAATCAAACAGTTTTCCTGCTTGAGTGAGGAATATAAAACAATCCAACTCTGGACCTTAAAGTTCAACTGACTAGGCTTCTCTGTCATGAAATATTAATCATGGTACTCTTGGTCTGCTTCCCTCTGAAATACCCATTATTGGCTGTAGTTAGAAAGGGACTCTGGCCTCAGAGAGGTTGGTGTGCTGATGAGAAGGCTCAGATCATTTCCTCAGGTGACGAGCTGCTATTTTGTTCAAGCATTATAGGCCTTAAAGCTTACCAAACTCAGTGACAGGAAGGAAAGCAGTGAAAGCAGCAGGGCCAGCAGTAGTTTTCTTTCTTCCACAGCCTTTTGTCCACAGCATGAAGCAGCTCACAGTTAGGCTGAAATACTACCTTTATTAACGTCTCTTAACGTGGCTTATTTAAATGAAGGGTTAATGACCTGGTGGTCCCCCCTGGCCCTAATGACTTTAAAATATAGCAAGAAAAATACCTGAATAAATCAGAATTATAAGTAACACTTCCTTTCAGAAGGAACAGTATAAAAGGAGACAAGTTAGGTATTAAAATGCTTGTTTTACTGCTTGTGGAAAAAAATAGTTTTATTATTTAATATTATTTTATTAATAAAACCTTCCTTACTTGCATTCAATCAAATAAAGATAATTGAGACAGACAGATGGTCTCTAGTGACTCATTATTTCCCTTTATAAATCTTCTACTCCTAATGAAAACACTTTTGGAAAAACAGTTTTAAAAACTTGATTTACAAGAAAAAAGCCAAAAAAAATCAAAATCATTGCTATAAAATTTTAATTCTTTGACTTTTGAAATTCCTGTAAATTTCACAGTGCTACGAACTAACTTTGCTTTACAAAACACTGTGTTCAGAATTTCTCTAATGTTTACTGTTTGAAGACAGTGGAATATTTTACAAATACTCCAATATAATTCACAATTTTGAGGAAAAAGTCTTCATAGTACCCATCCCAAATCTTGCAGGCAAAACAGTGTTTTTTAAAAATCTCCTCAGGACACAGGAACCACAAACAAGGCATATTTTGGTAGAATTACTCTACTGTGATTCTATTTAAAGAAACACTGCTCCTTCCTCTCCATTTTGTTTTGATTTTCATTTGTTTGGTTGGTTTTGGCCAATGGTTTTCAGACAATGCAATCTCAATCAAGATTAAGACAACTCATCTCAAAAACGAAAAAAATTATTAGCAATGCAAAAAGGTTCTTGGGAATACTCTGTTCTGGCCAGCTTTCCCTCTGCTCCCTATCTGTCCAACACTGCGATGCTCAGGTATCAATCAAGTGGGTCCCAATCTATATTCTTTATCACTTTTCCTTCCATGTTCCTATGTCAAGACAGTTCAGAATTCAGCAAAAATTGTAAGAGATCTACAGAAACCTAAGCTTATTATGGTCTGGTTTGTGACATGCCAGAGAAGACCTGGCCACTTCAGAAAACGGAATACCTCTGAAAAGTATCACAAGGGTTTCTGTCATTGTCAATGTTTCCAATGGCCACCGAATTATGAAGCAAACAAGTATCATAACCTTCTTCTGAAGAATCCCAAATGCAAGCAGCGAATTGTTTAACTCGATAAACAATAATATGCTCTCAGAAAATTCCTAAGAGGACTTAGATAGTCTAAAACACCCTAGTAAAGGCATAAGGAAAACAGTAAATATGAACAGAGTGTGCACAGAGCTTGATTAATCCCCATTACAAATTAACGGATCAAGAGACAAATGAGTGCATATATTTGGTGATGCATAATAATTACCTCAGGTGAAACAAGCTGTAGAAGTCTTTAGCAACATTCCATGAAGAGAAAATAAGCATTAGCAACTAAACTAAGTTCTATACCTGCATGATGAACACTAATCAGCAGGCGTGTAACTTCGAGGCCTGGCAGGTGCAGAGAAAGCTGGAAAAGCACTCCAGTTCCTTTTCATGATGAGACCATTCTAAAAATATGTATCAGTATCGGCAGGCAGGAGAAGAAATTACAAAATGGCACAGGCACCGGGTGACAAGGATGCCTCCAAGAGGGAGGAAAAAACACACACAGATTGAGTTGAAAAACACAACTGTACCAAGATATAACACCGCCCATAAAATTGCTGAAAATTGCTGAAATTATGACTCAAAGAACAAGAAAAACTGAGAAATTAACTCCCTTGTAAGGAAAAGACAATTTTTTGACATGCTCTGAAAGGAAAGGTGATCCTTCTCCACAAATCCTGGCATGGCCCAGACCACCAGCAATGTTAGAGTCCCTGCTCTTGTAAACTTCCCCACAGGCGTGGGGTACATATTCATGTCTCTTTCCCAGACCTCAGGGAGGTAAAATGGGAATATTAAGACTTGTTTTTTCTCAGGTGTTTGCAAGGATAAATGCTCTAGGATTAAGGCATGCAGATCCTGTTTATTTCATGGGTTTTATTTTACACTGTTTTTGACAAACAACTATAAGCTGCAGAATTACAGCAAATGACTATCTGCCATCATCAAAATTGAAACAGATTAATTTTTCACATTTTAGCTGTCACGCAGAAGTTTGTCATGTAACACTTCTTAATTTAATTATACAATGTGCTACATACACCACAAGAGTTCTGCAACAAACACAAGATACTGGACAAAGTACTGAATTCCTTTACCTACTCAAAAAAGTGACTTCAGCATGACCTGAATCACCAGTCAAAACTGAAATTTAAGCTTATGACGAGACAGAAAAACAGCAGCATGAAAACACTCCAACACCACCACTGAAGATCTGACCAACTTACTCTCTGACACTATGGCAGCCTGGCTTGATAATTTGGTGTAACAAATGCTATCTACAAAATCATTATTTTTCAATTTCATTTCAGCCATTTCGAATTTTACCTTTGATTTCAGGAGCAATAAACATCGTTGCTCATTACTAAACCTCTTGAGAACACCTAATTTCCCCTCCTTTTGTTTTGGCTATGCAGCTCTCAAGTTTTACTCCACTGGTTTTCAATGAAGATTATATATTTACCTAAATTTTGTTCAAAATTTAGACGAGTTAAAAGAAAAGTTATTTCCCAAACTGTCAATGGGACCATGACCACATTCAGATACAACAGCACTGGCCATCTCTACTTTGTTATAAATGAAGAGAAGAAAAGGATTCATTCCACCTGACTACTCTAGTGAAGCAATGCACAGGGAAATATTGCAAATACTAGCAATAGTTTTCACTGTGTATAAAGACAGATATAAAATCTGCTACAGGATATAGCAAAGTAATAACCATACCACTCAATACCGGAGGTGACACTTAAACTGAAGAAGATCATTTTAGGATTATACGGTTCAGTTAAATAGTAATTTATTGAGATATAATATATGACTTAGGAACATCCTCTATCTTAAGACTTGAAACACTTGCAGGATTGTATAGAAATCAAAACCCACATTTCCCCCTTACCCTTATACTACAAACAGCATAAAAAAATCATTCATATTCATCAACGAGGGTAAGAGATTGTCATGCTCAAATATGTGCTCTGGTATGTGAATCAAATGCAATTTTAGGGTGGGAAAGGCGGAGGAGGAAGAGATCATGGTGATGAGAAGCACAATGCAGAACCAGAGGTGCAGCTGGAATGAGAAGTCAGTCTTGTATTGCATAAATTGATAAATCACACTTAAGCCAGCACCAAACAGAAGATGTTCCTACCTGCCAGGGAGCCGGGCCCTCTGAGCCAACAGCAGTTCTGTGGGTCCAGTGAGGTTCATCTCCCCATCCTGAAAGGATGCCTGGGAAGCACCCTGTTGAGAGATTTCAACACACATATTGAAACTATGTACATAATTATGCATATAGAACAATGCTGTGTTTGTATTTTTAAGTCTGTATTTGGAAGAGAAAGTCAGTCATAAAGTAACATCATCTTACTGACAGTGAGGACTGAAAGATCCGTTCTGGATGCAGCACCTGTGACACAGCATTTGGGGACACAGGAGGGTATCTAAAGTCCTGCTCCTTGTGCCAGTCCCACCACCCTTCCACTGGAGAAGCTTGTACTACTTCACATTCTTCTCTGCCTATCTAACCTGAATGCCATTCTCTCCCACTCTGAGCCTCCTCCTTTCTCCCAAGAGATCACACAGACCTTGAGTAAACCCAACAATTTTTTTGTGCTCTATGCCTTAGTAGTGTCTATCTGGCAAAGACACATTCTCAGAGTAACTTCCCAGAAAAAGAAATTATGTAGCCATTTGGACAATCAGACACAAAACTACAGTGCACACATGGTCCAGACACCAACGCTAAAGCTCTTGAGAACTATTATTTAACTTTCTTTTTGTGCTCCTTACACCCAATGTTTGCCTTTTTTTCATATTAGGAGAGGGAAATAGTTACCAATGAGATAAGACCACTGTCAGCAGGTGATGTATTAGCTTTAACATACTGTACTTCATCCCAAACCTTATGGCAATAATGTAAACAGAGCAAAATCCGTAACAAAGACCTTTTCTGGAGAGGTCACTTCTGTCAACTCTGCAACAGGAATAGAGCTGGAAGACATAAATCTTCAGCTGTCAACACACTAAGAGAATTCAATTCAGAGCCTGATCTTAACTAGATAAAGGCTAAAGTTAATAATTATTTTTTTGTTGCTGCAGTGGTACAGTTTTCCAGTGTATGCACTTGCCATTTTAAGTTGTCTCAAAGCTAAAGGTAGCAATGCTATAAATTAATTTCAAAGAACAAAGCCAACTAGATAGGTAATTTAATTTCAAATAAAAGTTCTACACTGGTTACTAGAAGTTACAGCTTCTCTCAAAAGACGGCTCTACTCAAAAGATGGATTTAAAGGTTTTGTGTTTCCAGTCCCTCAAATATTTGTAGAATTTATTTTTAGTTTATAAGTATCAAGAGAGTTGGGGGCAAGTGTGGGTTGCCTTGCGCTTCAAAATCATGAGCAGCCTTGCAAGCAAACCCTCGAGATATAAATCAAGCTGGATCCCTTTTGGTTCACATGGTGCTTTTGAACCTATAATATTGGTAGTGATGCTCTTTGTGTGTTAATTAGAGCAGAAGCCAACAGACTTGGCTTCAACTGCAAGACCAATATAGTTCACTCAAAGTGAACTTCTGTCACTAATAAAGAACCATTTTTAAAAGCTGTGTATTGAGTATGTGCCATCTCTTCCAATCACTTTTCACAGTGGAACCACATGTCAAGGAACAATTCTTGTTATATGAAGTATATTCCATACAAACCTCGTAAATTAAGAATTCGACCTCAAGCAGTGCATTACCAACAGAAATCAGACACACAGCCTTCATATATTGAAACTTCATCCCAACAAAAGCTTAAAAAAAAAAAAATTGTGGTAGCAGCAGATGATGGAAGCAGACAAACCTCTTAACAATAATGCTCCCAACAAAGCTAACCTCTGCTAGCCTGCCACTGAAAACGTTGGTGCTACAAAGACTCTTCTCTTTGGAAAGTTAGATGTAGTCACGCCACGAGCAGATTCAGGGTTGTGAATTAACTAGACCCTTTTCTTCCTGACACTGGCTGCAATACAGTACATGACAGAGAACATGCTACTCATGCCTCAGAACTGTCTTGCTATCTGAAGCCTCCCTTGCAGTCTACAGAAGCTGTGTTATTTCTCTCTTTCCAGGCTTTTGATTACTGTTGTTTTTGCTATGGTGAGATAACATCCATGCTTGTCCCCTATCTCCCACTTATCGGGAAACACATCTCACAGCAATGATAAACACTGATGTTCAGAAGACAATCTCATACCTTGTTTCTGTTAACTGATTCACAGATTTTTTGACCAGGAAGAACCATTTTTTGATCAGCAAGTATAATCTCATACTTCAGTTTGCTAAAAGGACAGTTACATTCCAAGATAAGCGAGACGTCCTTATGGAAAGATGGCAACAAACACCCTTTTTTCTGCTAAAGGCCAGACCAGCAGATAGTATCTTGAAGCTGGATAAGAGGATTATGATAGATACTAGGGGTATCAGACCTTCGGAAGTGATGCCTTGAGAAGTTACCTAGAAACAGAGACTAGACAGGAGTAAGGGAATAAAGGTGGATATTTATTTCAAAGGCCTTCAGAGGTACACCCTGGGCAGGCCAAAGGCTACACACAAGATGGACCCCGAGTCACGAGTTCTTCACACTTTTATAGGTTTGGTCCATTTGCATATCAGCATAAATTCACCAATTAAAACTCTAGCTAATGATGTCATTTCCCCTCAGCCTGCCCCCCCTTTAGAGACTTTTGGTTTATACTTTTGGGCCTAGGACGGTCTGGGTGTCCTTGAAGAGCAAGCCTGGAGAGGCTTTGTTACGTCTACCTAGCATGAGAGAACAGCAGCTCACAGGCTACAAGACACTTCAGAGTTACACACTAAGCAATACAGGATTTGAAAAATATAAAAGCTAAAACCCAAGGCATCAGAAGAGGTCTGCAGAAACAGATTTATAAACATGTCTCATGTTTCAAGATATGATCATTTCTGTGCCAGAATATAATGGGGTAGCCTTGTGAGGTACCTGATAGTCACACGTGTCCACATATTAATCTTTCCATAAGATAAAACTTCTGTGAGGACTTAGAGGATGAAGTTTGGAATCCATAACACACTTACAGCTTGCTTTTTTGGTTTCTTTTGTTTATGGGGTTTTTCTAGGTTGGTGTGTTTGTTTATTGTGTTGTGGGGGTTTTGCTAGTTTAAATTTAAGGGTAAAAGATTCTAAAGAAAAGTTATCCTCTCCCGACTTGACAGAAATGCGCTGAAGGATTTCAGAGAAAGTTCAGTGTCAGAGCCCCCATCCTGCACACCACTGCCTGTTTTGATTTGCAGGCGTATAGTGCTCCCACATATCACAGATTATCACATGCTCAAGTCAATAAACACAAAGCCACATATATTTAAAGGCTTAACTGATCAAGGAAACATGAATCATAACACTGACATTATAACTGAGCTCTCTGAGAATGACATTAGAGCTCCAGTCACGTAACAATCACTATAAATGGACAAATTCCTTTCATACTTCAGCTTTGCATTGGAAGCACAGTAAATTTAAACAGATCATCTCCTGACAAACAAGCAGAATAACAGCAAACCAAAAATGCACAAGTAAAGACACTGTCAAAAGACAATGATCCAAGACACACAAAAATGCTCAATCTCTTGTTCAATTTTTAAAGACGGATTGTCAGTTTCTCAATACTAGCAGAATTAATGACACTGACTAACAAACCTCGACTCAAATTCAGCTGACACTGTAACAGATTTACAGTGACAGAATTGCAGTTTTCACTTAGGACATAGGAATAAAATGCAAAATGGTGTGGTAAAACCAAAAGCCAAGGAAGCATATGCATCTAAGAACAGTGGAAGTTTTAAAATTTATTTACATAGGGATCATTTAAATTAAGCAATTCTTCTTAGCGCTACTAAAAGCTTGTTCTTCAAATTAGGACTGAAGCAGAAGAGAGTGATTCTATTAAATAATAGCCCTCTGCAAACAACTGCAACCCAAATGCTAGAAAGAGCCTTGTATTCATTACGTGACAGCTCTCAAGGTGGGTAAACACATACACGAGGCAGTAGAAGGAGTGACAGAGTATGTACCAGTAGTAACATTTTCTACTTTGTGAACATTCACTCTTCTCAATTTAACAGTCAGCATGAGCATATGTTAGCCCCAGCAATAAATGTGATGCAATCAGTCACAGTCTTATTTAGCTTAGGGAGTATGACAAAGTCTATGGCTCTTTCTTTAATTTTTGAAAAGGCTCATTTCATAAACACCACAAAATATCAGAGGGGAAAAGCAAGAGTGGCACTTTTGGACAGAGACATGAAAGTATCCATTTCTGGCTAGAAAAAGAGACAGAGAGAGGCAGAATTGACTGTAAATGGTCAAGCCAACCGTTTGTATTACAAACAAAAGGTGCAGCCCCGAGCAGCCAACACAGCAGGGGCTGCCCTGCCAGCCAGGCTGCCCACCAGTCCCACTGCCCTGTTTTCTCAGTATCATTGCAACCCAAAACCCTAGATTTTGGTATCTTGAAAAAAACTGCACTACATCTGTTTTCTACCTAAACTCTGGCTAGAGTATAGTTTTGAATTCCCTTTTAGCTAAAACCAAATCTTTTGTTGAGGTTCTTTTGCAACAGAAGTTTGTACATTCACACAAGAGCAGACTATACCACCTAGCTCAGCAAGAAAATTTAGAAATATTCACAGGCCACCAGTGGCTATAGAAGGGCCCTAAATCACCTCAAGTCTGTCTGGTAGGCTCAGAATACAATTTATTCTTAAGACAAGTAGTTTTTGGGTAGTATAAAATTGTCAATACATCATTTTTAGGAAAACTGTGTAGCAAAAACCATCCTATCTTCTTTGGAAAAAACTTACTATACAATAACCAACATGAAAAAAAGCTCAAAATAGATAAATTTAGAGAATAGGGACTCTAAATAAAGAACAGGAGAAAATACTGAGTGCAGGATACACTTGGAGTATAAAATGGTCATCAAACACCAGCAAAAAACTTGAAGGAAATAAGTAAGATCTATTAATAGAAGAAATACACATATCTACTCAAATTAGGACTCAAACAGTCTGGTATACCCAAGGGAAAGTATCTTTATCTGAGACTTTCTTTTAATGACAAAGTTAAAAGTGAAAATGTATGTCTGAAGTTCCAGTTTCCAGTACTGTATTCCCTGAGGGCCTCAGCACTTTAAAACAACGGAAAAGTATCCAAATCAAAGAGCAGAAGGTCATGGAGCAGGGCGGCAGGCTGCAGAGCTCCCTCTCCCTGCTTGGCCAACAGCAAACCTTCTTCCAAGAAGGTTCAGTCAGAGTTCAGATCCCACCAACATAAACAGTGAGATGCAAGGAAACCTGGGGGTGAAAGGGATGCTTAGTTTACAAATGCAGGAAATGTCTCATCTACTGCTCTCACAACAGACAATTTTAATTACCGTATTTAAAAATTGAACATTTTTAGCAACACTTTCAGGATCATGTGAGCATTTCTGACAGTCAGAATGAGTCTAAAAAGCCACAGTACTATATTTAGCTTTAAAAATCAACACTTTCAGAAATATTCCCAAACCAATTAGTCCGTGTTATAAAGTTGTTTACCTTTAGTTAGAACAACAAATGCAATACCTGACATTGCATACAGAAGACCACATAACTCATGGAAAACACGCATAAAGGCCCCTTGGTGTTCAGTAATAACCAAGCACAGGTTAAAATACGATAACCATATTTGAACCAAAGCTATACATATCTTGCTGTAATGCCCAGCAGTAACATACACTGCTGTTTGCAAGTTCTGGCCAACTGTACATGACTTTTTAGGCCCAAAAGGCTTCTCTGTGGTTCACTTGGTCTGTTGGGACAAAATGTAAGTTGTGTGTTCCTGAACTGGCTAAGAAACTTCGTTCAAGCACAATAACCGTTGCCCTTCATTACGATACTCATCAGCCTCAGTTTGCAAAAACAGGACTGCAGCACACCAAAAGCTTTCAAAATATTTAAGACTAAAAATCAGTATCTCTATTCCTCCATTTGGCCTTAAATCCACAATGGGCCTAAATGAAGTTGTGGCACTAAAACCCTTTATAAAGAAAACATTCATCTTATCTTTATTACTTTCCATGTACAGAGTCAGGTTATCTCAAGGCCAGGGAACAATCTGGCAAGTGAAATACATAACAAGCTTCCACTTAGCAGAAACCTGTACTGTAAGTGTAGCAGTAACAGCTCTGTGTAGGAAAAAACTTTTGTAACTGAGGAATCCTCGTTTGGACTGAGACAGAATTAATTTTCTTCCTAGCACCTGGCACAGTACTACATCTTGGATTTAGTATGAGAATAATGTTGATAAACTACTGATATTTTGGTTGTTGCTGAGCAGTGCTTACCCTAAGTCAAGGACACTTCAGCTCCCTGTGCTCTGCCAGAGGGGGGCTGCTCCGGAAGCCATGAGGGAGCACAGCTGGGACAGCTGACCCCAGCTGGCCAAGGGGATACTCCACAGCCCAGAACACCGTGGGCAGTGCATAAACTGGGGGGACCTGGCTGGGAGAGGCCAATCACTACTCAGTGATCAGGCTGAACATCAGTCAGTGGGTGGTGGGCAATTGTGTTGGGCATCACTTGTGTTTCTTGGATGTCATTCACAGTCATTCAAGGATTAGGTTTGAAGTTGGTGTCAACATCTGTGTTTCATTTGCTCAGCTAATCTTTCATTACCAAGATAATAACAGGCTAACTTCCAATATTCCGATGCACACAGCTTTACATAACACCCAAAACCACTTTCTAAAATATATGCAAGAATGGATTAGTATTGCAAAGGCATGCATAACAATGCCTCAAAAAAATCCAGATTAATTTTTTAATTCAACATAGCTTTCCTTTTTTTCTCCTAAATAAGCATAATAAAACATAATTCACACTGTATTGCTAACGTCAATACATCAAGGGTGGAAACCAATGCAAAGGAGGCTAATAAAATGCGACTAAACTGAAGGAAAAGTATTAATGTTTGTTACTGTGTATTTCTTATTTTTCCAGTGGTCTGCTTGATTTAAATCACTGTGCCATAGAACGTGGGAAGTATTTCTAAACAGCTTACAACGCTTCCGTTTCACTTACTGATTAAACTACATCATCCTCTCAACTATTCAGAATGAAATTAATTTGAAATGGATAATTGATGCAATTGTGCAGTATCTACAAATGCAATTAATCACTTGCTAAAGATGATTTTTAGACAGTCAACTAATATGAAAATAAGAATCACACAGTTTTTTCCAATCATGTCAAGTGAAATGTATTCAACTGGACTGGTAAAAGATATTTTTCAACATAAGAATAGCTGTATGTCTTCAGATATTTTTAATAACATCCAAGTGGATTCATGTCTAATTAGCAGAGCACAAAGAAAAGCCATAATATAGTACGGCTTTTAGCAATTACATGACAGTTTCAGGAACCACAACAGCAATATTTTTCCCCTCAACTACCAATGGATTTCTTGATTATCGTAGTGAGTTGTGATCTTGGCATTTAGGTTATTTTCAACAAAAGGCATAAATAGACACTCTCCTGAGAATCAGTCTGGAGTGAGAAATTATTGCCCCAAATTGTTTGTTAACAACTCTCTGCTGAGGGTCATCATTACAGCTGGACTGCACTGTGGATTACATACACTCTGTTCAGTGCAAGCACTGAGCTGCCTGAAATGCCCCTGCCCAGCAGGCCCAAGTGCTCTGGGGGACTCGGCCCTGAAGGAGATTAGGAGCTACTGTACCACGTGTGTAGTTCAAGGGAAGTACTCAGGAACATCACACGCACACACACATTTTCAAAGTTATTGCTTATGCTTTAGCTCAGTGGTCAACAACTTCAGTCAAAATGACACGAGGGCAAATTGTCAGTAGCAAACAGGAGGTGCTGAGCCCACGATCCCGGGGAAGGGTACCCTCCTCCTGGGTTAAGCACGGGAGGCAACCTGCTCTACCCTCCCAATTACTACTGGCCCCAAGCCAGCACACACCTTGGAGTCCCTGCCTTCTACATTGGCAAGATACTGTCAAGTATCAAACACAGCTCCCAGGGAGCACCAGAATCAGCAGGAACCAAAACCATGGGAGCTTCAGTTCTTCAGGGACACAAGCTACACCAGCCACGTTCTCTCCTCTGCACTCCAACTGAGCTCTGCTGGACATGTTCAACTTCCTCATGTAAAACACACCTTGCCAATGTCAACCTTCAAAATGTTCTCCCTGACCGTTCCTGCTACACCTACTCCCAGTTTGTTTCATCTTGATCATTCAAAAATCTAGCTGAGGAGCATTCTCTGCCTGGAAAAAGCAATGCTCTGTTTCTTAAAGTCCTACACAAATAATAAGTTCTTTGTTATTAAGAGCACCAAGGATTACTTTAGGCCTGGGGATCAAATTGTTATATATGATTTTGGCAACAGAACTCTAAGAATCCTCATATGAAAAACTTCTCTATCACTGAGAAAAAAAATTTGCTAGTTATAACAGTACTGGAGCGTTCACATCTTCCTTGGCAGTTGTTTTGCATGGGTGAAGTGAATGAAGAGGTGCAGCTGGAGTGCCTAAGTACTTCAATTTGTGAAGGGCTGAAAGAACAAGAAAAATGTAAAAAATACCTCAGTTAAAAGTCTCCAGAAGTAGCTTTCCTACACATAAAACTCTGGACTTAGGCCCAATGTTTTTAACAATTTCTAGGCTGAGGTGTGAGCAATGTCTTTCCCAAA
The DNA here is from genome assembly GCA_013397055.1 of Pachycephala philippinensis. Taxonomy (NCBI): domain Eukaryota; kingdom Metazoa; phylum Chordata; class Aves; order Passeriformes; genus Pachycephala; species Pachycephala philippinensis. The sequence goes on from VWZT01009954.1 coordinate 1,504,389, forward strand.
ACAGAAGAAAGCTGCTTTTAAAAGCATTGATAGTATATTGATAAATATTAAGATTTCGCACCTCTACTGGCCAAAAACCAATTCTTAAAATAAAAGGAAATGTTCCAGTAAGGGTGAAAAAAACCCCAAACCAAACAACCCACACACCAACCATAAAACTACTGGAAACATAAGTAATATGGTATATGTTCACAACTTTTAGGAGCTGTCAATATTGGAATGATTATTTAAAGGATGCAGTTAACTGGCCAGCCATATGATCACTGGCACCTTTGAAGAAGAGGATATGTTTATTAGCTCTCTCCCCATTTATCATGCTGGTTTTAATTGCCTACGAGCAAGCCAATGAGACACTACAGAGCAATATCAGGAGGACTTTGTGCCTGAGTCAGTAGTATTTGCATCTCAGAAAGATTATTAATTTGAACTAAGCCATGCTTAGGGCACTTAAATATTTTGGCTGACCTGAGGCATGCTATCTGCTAGGACATTAATATTTTTATTTTATTTACCTTGCAGTGTTTTTATTATACTTTCATATTTTAAGGACTTTTGCTAAATTTACTGCCTAGAAATACACGGGTGGCCTTTTATATATAAAGAATATTTAGCAGTGGTATCAACAATGCAAGGCAGCAAAGAAGCAGGTGTTTCCAAGCTAAAATCTGTGATTTTTTTTCTGTATCACCCATTTGGAGACAAAAATACGTGTTTAAAAAAGGTGCACAAACTTTGGACATTTGAGTTACTATGTAAATTATCTGTAAGCAATTATTCCCATGGCAACAAGCATCATTTAAAAGTGCACTATCATTAGCTCCACAAATGCACACTAATCCCTTCTCTTGGTTGGAAACTGCCACTGGGCAATTAATATTGCAAAAACAGGAAAGAAATTAATGTTTCTACAAGAAGATTTACCAAATTTTCTCAGACCAAGAGAACACCAGCATGACCTTTCCTGACTCGACTCACTGAAGCCTCCCAAGATCTTTAATTGACAAAACATTTTACAAGTGATTTGCAAGATACAAAGCTTCATTTTGACTAATTTCTTATTTGTTTAGAGAGGAACTGTTTGTATTCCTTTCTTAAAGAAAAAGAAAATCTCTAAACCCACTATGTATTATAAAAGTAGTACTTAGAGGACATTTGAATCTTACCTAGACAGTATTATGTATCATGCCACATCCCTAGTTTCCCCACAAATAAAATTTGAATTTTATTCCCACCACATAAAGCTACTAATTCTGAACATTTAAAACCTAACGCACAATAAAGAAAACTTTACAAATGTAATTACACTACTGAATCAAAACTTTCTGCTTTTGTTACAACAATATGCCCTCAATATTATCTGAAAGGCTTGTAAAAAATGTGTATTATCTAAGAGCTCAATGTACAAATGGTACTTTAGCCTTGTGTCTCTATTCCTTGCAATAAATTCTTTATTGACTTCACCTGTTTTTTTAATTGAAATTAAAATTACACGTATCTTCACCACCACCAGTGACAGTGGGAGTGAAAAACGGGGCTTACCAAAATTTAAAAATCATATCCATTTTCAGAGTTAAAAAGGGTCTTCATTAAAGATTGCATTTGATATTTTGCTGTTAATTCTCTTTATGAATGGCATGTATAATGAGATGCTTTAAACACACTGGGTTGGTAAACAGGAATCCATAGATCCATTGATTCTGTAACAGCAAGGATAACCAAACTGTTACCATCAGCCTACCAAGCACCGCTCACGGCCTGCGAGAGCCAATGCTAAGCTTTGACTTGGATCAGAAATTTCTGCTCATTGCTTTGGAACAGTAACACCAGTAAGATGCTCCAATGGTATAAGAACGCTTTCTCTCTTACTTCAGCAGTTGCTGTCATAGCTATATTTAAGCCAAGCAGGCAGTCACCTCAGTAACCAACGCCAGAGGAAACTCTGAAAAAGACTGCCCCCATCTTCTCAGACATGCCTTTTTGTAACACTCCACTCATCAGGCACAGCCTGACATAGTCCCTGTACCAGCAATCACTGGGTCACACATCCAAAGACCACTACAACCTGGCCCACCCGACCACCTTTCCTCCCAAAAGACAGAGCCATGCCATGGAATGCAAGGGCTGGCCAGGGCACCCCTCAGCTCCTGCTGATCTGCGTTTGCCCTGTGTGTTATGTATTATTATTACAGTGTGTTATGTTAAGTTTTCCTCAGTGTGCAATGTATGTTACTAATTGCTAGTTACGTTACTACTATTCCTCATATGGGATTATCATAGTGGAGCAACAGCGCTGATTAATCAATTAGCATGGATTCATTAGAGATGAACGATAGAGCAACGTAATTGTGTTTACTGAACAATGGATGACAGTGTGCTTAAAGCCCAGGATTTCTAATAATGATATATACATAACATTATGAATATTTAGAGCACCCTCACTGCAAAGCTAGAGAGACAATAATCAGGATGTGATTCCCTGTGCAAGTAATGCTGGAGCCTGAAGAATGCATAGATGGGAGAGCCACAAGACAGATGGCACAGTTAGATGGTATTTTTTAGCTTTGACTACATCTTTGTAGAACAGCTCCTGCATTTCCTATACTCCAGAATGCACAGGCACATCTGCACAGTACAGTGGCCAACAGTACAAACAGTGAAACCCCCAGGTGTCTCACAACCAGTAACCAAGCCATGTTAAGTGTAAGAACATGAAAAAACTGACAGAGCCCACTCTATGAAATAAACAGAAGCATACAAGTGTAACTGAGAATTTTTTCTCCAGATGTCTGAGGTGTACATCCCTTATTGTTTGTCCTTGTCAGTGGCTGAACACTAAGCTCGCAACAGCCATTAAAGAACATGAATAGCAAGCTCCCAGACACATCCCCCCTTTAGGTACTAACACAATAGTCACAGACCCTTCTTCTGTCTAATCGTGGTAATACAGACCAGCCAGTAATTCACACAGATATCAAGAGATGAGACAATAATTAACTTCTTGAAAATATGGTGCAAAGAAGAGATATCGAAATATAGCTTCTGCTGCACCCTGCCTGAAAGGAAAAACACTAAAAAGGAATGTAAAATGTTACAGGGGAAATACTTTGCTAAAAAAGTTAAGGTAGAAAACATGTTCTCTATTATACTCCAGGAAATCAGAAATCTTCACGGAAGTCCAATACCAAGGTCCCATGAGAGACCCAATCTACAGCATGACAAGGACCTGAATGCTCTCACTGATCCACTCATCCAGTATTTTCCCAAGACACTTCCACAATGTCCAGGGAACCACAGTCTGTGATTAGCATAGAGCTTCCTCAGCTTGGAATGGAGCCCTTGAATACAAGGTACTAAGAATTACATTGCCTGTTTAGATCAAAGGCACTTTCATTCCCGCAGGGAGTTAAGTATTCCTCCTTAACTTTGTAGGCTGCAAATTTATTTACTTTTCAAAAGATTCACACATTGAGTTAATTTAAAACTTACCAATTTCCTCCACTCTAAGCAACTTACTGAATCAGTGACTAACTGTGTGAGTATTGTCCTGCAGACATCTTTTTATTTAACCATTTGTTCCATATGTTTAGAGATGCTAAAGTCTTAAAAGAAAATTTTTATATTTATATGTACATATATAAAAATACATATATATGTGTGTGTGTGTGTGTGTGTGAATGATAAAGTTGCAGATGAAGTTCTTCCATAAATCTTATCTGGTCACAAAGATAGTATGGAGGTCTCCCAACATATCTCAGTACAGGAAGGAATTCTCTTTAAAAGATTCTCTCCTTGGCTCTGGGCATTCTACAAACCAAATTGCCCATCTTCATTCTCAACAAAACTTCTCCAACACTGTGGCAAGGAAAAAACATGATGGCCTAAGGAAAATACAACACAAATTCGGCTTGCCAGGCCTCTATTTGACAGGCAAGCCCTAGACTAGACATACTCTTAATTTCTCTGTTGGCACACTTTAAACCAAATTCTAAAAAAGAATTTGTCAGAGAAAAAACCAAGGCATCTATTCTGAAGACTTTTGTAAGTGATCATAAGAACATCTTAACCTACAGAGCACCAAACAAGCAAATAAGGCTTAAAATGTTGTCTGAATCTCTTCAAAGAATTGAGTTGCTGACATCCAAATGGGAGAAAACATGCTGTCCTACATAAACCCCTTGATCTCAATCCCAATTCTCAATGGAAATTAAGGCAACTGTGTAGCATTTTAATTCTGCTGAACTGTATACAAAACCTTGTTTTAGGATCTGAAAGTACAGGCACAGTGTTATCCTGAATTTATGAGTGAATATTATTAATAAACCTGAGTTGACTCCTGTGAGCCAAGACATTACTATCACTGGCTTATCTTAAACCTAGCAGGCAATTTAGACTAGAGACAGATCACCTGAGAGTATATTGTTATTTCAAATAAATCCTTATGAAGCATAATGGTATTTTCAACCTCTCTGAGGGTTTTTAAAAGTCATCATAAAATAACCTTTCATAAAATGATCTGGTTCCATGTTAATTATTAACTACATCTTGAAATAACAGCACTGGTTAGTAAATAACTCGACAGCACTAAAAATTGCAGTGTAAGAAGACAGGATTTATCACAAAATTGAAAGGAAGCTGGGTGAACAAAATACCTTAAGCAAAAATATATCAGCATATTTGCTGGGAATAAAATAGAACAGCAATTATAAGACCTTATAGATGAATTAAGCTCAGGACATTTTAATGAGCACAGTTGTACCTACTAATCAGATTCTGATGCAGACTCTCACAACCACACAATTTTTTTTTAATTATTTGAAGAGAATAAGCAAACAAAATCCCATGGGTAAATTCAATTTCACACTACAAAGTTATTATCACCAGAAACAGCTTTTTTAAGGTTACAGGTGGACTTAATTGCACTATAGTTGTTGACTAATAGCAGCATCTCTAATTGCAAGAACAAAGGTCAGAGAACACATTGCTGTTGCTTAGGTGAGCACAACAGGTGACGTGGACAAATGAGTAACTCTCCAACAGACAGAAAGCAGCAGAAGTTACCAACTGTCCTATTTCTTGCATGTGCTCCTGGATAAACATAATGTTTAAATTCAATGTGTGTTTCTTTGCTTTAGAGCAAAATACAGGGAAGGTGTACCAAGAGAAGTGTTGGTAATAAAAAGGCCTTCCAGCAAAACTCCCAATTTTTATTTACTCCTATTTTAAAATAAACATCGTCAATTATATCAATGATTTCCTAGAAACAAAATGTCACAGAGACATATTTAGTATATGTTTACCACTAAGTGGGAGGAAATAGCTGACCTGTCTCCTTGCACGCCTTTGTGGAGCTCTACCATTTCCTAACTTCTCCACACAAGATGCTCAAGCTGGTTTCAGATATACAGAGAAACCACACTCTGAGACAAAAAAGCTCCCTTGTTCCCAGTTCCTCAGAACTTGGAAACCAAAAGTATGGCACTGAATAGCAGAATAAATCAAGTCTGGCTACCTGAGAGGGCCAAGGTCAGTTAAGACAAAGTGAGGAATGTGACAGATGCACGAGTGACAAGGTTCCGTACATCTCAGTTCTTTATGAGGCTTCTCAGCTAAAACATGTGAAACCAGATTGATTTAAACACGAGTATTCCCTTAACTTACAGTTCCCTTAATTTTAAGAAATGTGTTGGCAGAAAATTTGAGCGGCCTGAAAAGTTAACAAAGTTTTTATATATGTGAATTATTTAAGCTTTAAAACTTCAGTACAATATGCTTAGATACAAAGCGCAGTTCAGTTTTATTTACCAGTGAAATGTTTCAAATACTATTACTTTTGAAGGAATTTGATGTTAATTATCCAGGTCAGATGGTAATTAAAAATACTTCACAACCAGAAATGCTGGGAGGACTGGCAGCATGCTGTGGGTGAGGGTGTGGGTTGTGGTTTATAGATTTTTTTATTTGTCTCACTCCTACTACCTATGCCAAGTTCATCAAAATTTACTATTCAGAAAAGCAAATTTAAAAGCATTTTGTATAGCGGAGTTTCTTCTGCTATCACACAGAAAAGCAAAGCTTTTTTTCTGAAGATTTTATATTTGCACTGTAATAACCCAAAGCACTGTGAGCTACAAGAGTTTGCTTACATCTTCCTTATATTGAGCACTACTCATCTGCATATTTAACGGCTCCACATCACTGTAATGCATTCTGGGTACTCACAAGTAAAGACATTACCTTTTCTTCTAGAAAGAAAAGGTAGAAAGAAATAGCTTCAATGAGTTACTTTGTGAAGGAAAGAACAAGGTAGACTTCCTAAAGAAAAGCCTCTCATTCAGAGATGAACTTTACCAAATTCAAAAGCAACTGAAGGAAGCATTCACTGCTTTCTTCTGAAAATGAGCTTAATAGTCCAGGAGCTGATACATCCTGCAGGCAAGAGCAATACATCTTAGACAAAAGTTGCCCCCAGTAGAAAAGAAGATCATGGAGGGAATGGCATTTTTTCAAGTGTCTGTGCGTAATCTCATGCAGGGCTTTAAATTTCAACCAAAAAAAAAAGCACTGTGGATTAGACTTAATATTTTAATAGGAACTACTGGACACATGAAACAAAACACTGAAATAACAGGGTAATACTGATCTATAATGCTAAACTGATGCACTGCTGCATTTTAAGCTACTCCGAGCTTCTGTAATTTACATTCACTCCTGTACAATGGTAATGAAGTGATCAAGCCTGGAGATCACAAATACAGGGGCCTGGGGAGCTGAACTCCAGCTCAGAAACTAGTCTGAACAGTTTCCTCAAGCGTGAACTGCCTACAGCACAGTGTCGTGAGCACAGAAGGAGTCCAGGTTCTAAGAGGACAGAGATAAGGCTTTCTGTCTGCTCTATCTTTTCCCAGCAAATAACCCTTTCCTGTTTAAATGGTTATAAATTTCAATAGAGACAAGTTTAGTCAGTGAACGTTCACTGGAACTTAAGCCAGGAACCCAACCAGAACACCTTCAGGTATAATTACACTTGATCTAGACTAAAAATTAGTTTGTTTCCTTTGTGCAAGTATCCCCATGACTGTATCCAATTCCAACAGCTACAAGCACCATCACGTCTGGAAAACACAAATGGAAGGTTTGAGGGAGCTGAGTGCAAACTGAAATAAAGTTTGAACAGTTTGTTTTTGTTTGTTTTCTTTCCTTAAGCCTGAACTGTCTTACATACTGGTAACAATCAAACAGGAACTGTTTAGCATATGAAAGCAAATATTATTTCTGTTGTTATGGCTATTTGGACATCTGATAGCCTCGGGCAACGCAAATGGGCCCCAACGACAACAGCTCGACTTAAAAGTCAAAGGGCAGATACCTTTGAAGTGAGAGATGACACAGAAACAGCAGTAGACCTTGAAGTTTGGTCTGACAGAAAGAACCTGAACACTTCAGAGTAAATCGTATTCCTCCTCACAATTCTTTTGAAGGCAAAATAGGCACAAGTGGTCACCAGTGATGCTGAATGCCAGAAAACCTAACAGCAAAACGCTCTTCCGACAAATCCCTCCTGTATGGCAACAGGAAAGGCTACCAACATTTCAAAGGGGTTCGGCAAACAGCACTGGGGAATGATTGTTGAAATTTTTAATATTTTGTGACCTAGCTAACTTTTATTATCTGGTAAACATGAGTGACAGAGAACCTCTGTCAAAGAAAACATTAGCTGCATCTAGTAAGAGGTTCCTTTGATTCTTTAGCATCCAGGCTGAACAGGCGCAGACGTTTTTAGATAAGAGTGGGTGAAGATTACTGCTCATGAGCCTGTTCAAACCAGTGGAAAAGACAAGACTGGATTTCCAGTTCTGCACATGGATTGATTCTTAGAGCCCTACAACACAATTCAAGACACAGATAAGGTGCGGTTTGGAAAATAAATGCTGGGTTCTAAGAGCTGGTAGTTTCAAAGTGGAAGCCCACAGCTGTGTCTCCCAGATCTTGACCTGTATCCTGCACTGGTGATGATACTGAATGGCAACCACCTTTCTGCTGGGAAAGGGAAATACAAGCCACTGCTGCATAGGTAAGACTGTGGTGCTGGGAAAGGGCCTCACCCTGCCACTTTGGAGAAAACATGCTTGTTTGTGCAATTGCTGCTTCTCACCAGTAAGGAGAGGCGCATTAATGTGGATAAAAGGCTTCCATAGGGATATAAAAGCTGTTACACGTTACATGATTTCAGAGCTGGTCTAGAGACAAAGACTTGTCATTCCCCTTTAAATCAAAGATTAATAGTAACTGTGAACCTAAGAATTGTAACAGTAAGACCATATTTGCCACTGGAATTTTTTATTTTATTGCTGCAGACAATGACTTCAACTGGTGGTCAACAGACCTCTAAATTCCTTGACTACTTTCAAAACGTCATAATAAGAAACTGTGAAGATCTAGCATAAGATATGTCTTCACTTGCCAACTTTTGGGAGTCAACAAACCAAAAAAAGTGAAGTTATAAACCATACTTCAGATTATAAATTGGTTGGCATTTTTGACACTGACAATTACTTTTTTGGGTGGGTTTTTTTAGTGAAAGGACAGAAAATTCCTGGCTTTTGTGTTTCAGAGATAAAACTGAAATATACCAAGGACTACTGCTGGTTTTCCTCCTGGATTCACTTCTGATTTATTTATAGGAGGGCTTTCTACCTTTACCTGCAAATGTCAAAACTGAGCTAGTGACTTTTATATAGTTTCTTGGTTTAATAACTATGGTAGATACAGCACATGTTCTGCCTCTTCCCCTCTCCGAAAATAAACAAAACCTTATCATGTCTAAAAGCTAGTTTATATCTCACTGTTCATAGCAAATAGAAAGAGTTGAGCACAGACAACCTAATTTTCACCTGTTTCTGCTTACTGCATATACACTAACTCAATTTAGATTGATCTGCTAATGTTTGCAGACTTACTACAGTGGCACAAGGGTACTATATCCATTCAGCTTATTTTTAAAAAAGACAAACCAAGACGAAATGTTGTTCATACTCCTTTTTAATTTTATTTTAGCTCTTTGTTTATCTCTTCACTTCAAAGCACTTCCAATATGAGGCACAGTTTCAGTGTGACAACTTTGTAAAATTAAAATAGAAAAAATGTGCCAGCATCAATCTGCTTTACATTGGAAAGCACAACAGCCTTGAGACAGAAATGACGACTTGTGAGAGTAAGCTATAATGAACCCAGAAGTGCTATCTGCAGTAGGAAAAATATATTAGGCTGGAGGCTGAACACTCCTGAAACAATTTGTCTTCCTCAATAGGAGTCTCCTGTTCCCCAGTTGCAGCATACAGCCAAGTCTGACCCCAAAAGCAAGGGAAAATTATCAACATGAAACCCCACAATTCTGTTGGCTAGCACTTCTTATTTGACTTGGAGCTACTTAAAGTCCAAATTTAAAAAAAATACAGCCCAGAATAAAGCTGAGTCTGCAAGGGCCATCCCCCGCCTTTGGCCCATCACTGGCTGGGCAGGAAGGCAGGAAACCAACCCAGGGGCAGAGGCACGGAAGGTGGGAGCCGAGGCTGGGCAGCAGCTGCACAGAGTGGGGGCTGAGCCAGCCTGCCTGCCCTAACCCCGGGCCTCTGCAGGAACCGGGCAGGGGAAACAGCCCAGCGCACAGGAGGACACCAAAACTGCCAGCTCCATCCCCAGCTCCCCAGTTCAGTAAAGCCCAAAGTCATGGCAGGACTAACACGTTAGTAAATGTGGTCCTAGTTACGAGGCAGGCCACAGAGGGTCAAGGGGCTGATCCCAACAGTACCAGTCAAGATCCGTGGCAGGTGCACCCAGGTAGCCAGGCCCTTCTCAGATTTCGGTGTTGCTGGAAAGTAAGTTTTACTCTCTAGCGAGCTGTATTGTCAGATTCCTTCGCACAGACATCCTTTCATTACCTGTGAACTGCAATATATTGATCTAGTTTCTATTCTTTTCACAACAATGTACCTCAGCCACAAATTCAATTCTCTTAAAATACATTCTTGGCAGAGGGCATCACATGAATATATATGCTACATATGCATGCATAGCATTAGCGGGTAGCAGTACTTTATACTGCCTTCCCAAAGACATGCCTGCATGCTAAAAGGAGCTTCCAGTAGGCTCTCCAAACAGGCAAAGACATTTTTCTGTCTTCTGCTTGAAAATTACTTTTTTTTCCTTAAAGAGCTGGTGAAAGCTATGAACTTGATTTCCAACTTTACTGTGTACCCTTTAACTTAATACATGTTTCTCAAAAGCTCAGATTATTTTAACTACTTAAAAAGAAAAATAAACCTGTTACACCCTGCATATATCACACCAAGGAGTATTTTCTCACTTGGTTTTTGATGTCCAGACTAAAGAGAGTTGCCAACCAGCCCTGAATGTGTATGTTTGGTTGTTACAGAACAAAATACTAGCAGCAATGGAAGACAAAGCTAGACCTGAAGTAATCTTACTTATTAAAAAAATAATTAAAAATTATTTATGAAGTCAACATCATATTCTTATGAATATAGAATGATATGTAAAAAATTGTAAATATTGAATGATTTCAAGAAAATTTAAATCACTATAAACCTAGAATCTGCATGTTACTCCTCATCTTAACGTGGAATCAACACATCAGACACTAAAAGTCTAATTACTATAAAAGTAATTTTAACGGAACTAACATCAATAATTTGATGGTTTAGACAGTTGTGTAGTATTATAAATGCATGTAATTGGCAGCAGATTAATTTCCCAAAAGTCTTATAATCTTTTGTCATACTGCCAACATAATTTTTAAAAATATCATTTTATTTATGAGTGCATGCATCTGGTTCTAATGAACAAACTTTACCTGGTAGAATCAGTGTTTGTGTAACTGATGACATTAACACAATAAAGTTATCAACATGCCTCTCAAAACAGCCTTTGGAAAGTGACAACTACACACAAAGTAGACAATGAAAGGTAAAAAGGCAGACAATCACAGCCGGGCATTAAGCAATCATCAGGTTCAGTGTTTTGTAAACTCATGGATAGCTTTGTTATCCTTAACATGGTAATCCTTAATCTAACAGTATTTCTGCTGTTGACAGTTTCTTGCTGTGTTCTGAAGTGCTTCAGAGAAAAAGCATACACCATGAATTCTCTTTTGTGTACTAACTGGATTATCCATTTGACCATAAGACAGCATCTACCTCACACCATCCTGTTATCAATGTATGGACTTGCCTACGAACAGCGATCCAATTTCCCTTCTCTTCTGGATGATAGGATGGAGCGTTTTCCCAGGCTTAACAAGCCAGTCAAAGACCCAGTGGTCTGAAGACTGAAGGGGAACTGACTTCTTTTACCCCGAGTTAATTCTGCTATTTAGAAATTTACAGTACAATTAGTAAATAACAAAAATATTGTGTACAAACTTCTCTAGCCCATTCTGTCTCTAATCCCCTGAACCTCCTTGGTAGGAACATGTGGATTTACAATTAAGAATTTTGCATTTTTCCACAAGGAGCAAAACATCCCGATTCTAGGTGTTCTTACCACTATACAGCAGAACACCTCAGTCACGAACATTTTCAGGGTACCTTTTGTAGAATATTCTTCCCTCAGATATACAACATTACTGAATTCACTCTCTCAAAAATCCCTAAACATCCAAGGCGGCACACACTTTGCATGAAGGAAATGCAGATACATTGATATATCGGCCACACTGATGCCACAGCTGGTCTTCGTGCCACAGAATTTTCACCAATAGCATTAATTAAAAAACCCCACAGCTTTGCAGAAGCACACAGCAATATGTGATACCTAGGCAGCTATGGTGAATGCTACAAAGATCTGAGGAAAGTGTTCCTATATTCTTCTAAACCAAATACACAATTAAGACTATATTCCTTTGCTGAAAAGAATACCACGACAGAAACTTGTGAGCAACAAACACATTTGTCAGCAAGAACTTCAGTATTTCACAGCCTTGACTGATTTATTCATTTTGAAGATAAAACATCTGTATTTTGGCTGTCTTTTAAAATCAAATTAAAGGGGATATCATTCTACCTGCTGATAAAGAGATATTTTTTTAGTTTGTGACTTATAATCCATTTAATCTGGTTTTGTTCCCCGGCCTCTCCTCCTTTTATCATGCTTACAATTTCTCACAGAAGTGTTTTATAAAATTCCCCTTGTAATAATGCCTCTTCTGCATATTCTGAGAGAGAATTCATTTGGGCTTTTATGGAAAGTGTCAAAAGACGAGACAACGAAGACTAACTGGTCCTTGCTAGTAGTGCTGCTTGCAGAACTCACTTCACCCCAAAACAATGTATCTCTATTTGATTCTCATTCTGTTGTTTGAAGGACAGAAAATTGTATGCAGATCACAAAAGAAAGGGAGGGGTGGGGGCGGAAGTGAATGCCACATCTGAGGAACCTTCACATATTCTTTGACTGACGTGAGGCCAGGTGAAAAGAAGGGGGCTCCTTTTGTTTCTGTAGAGCTGACAGATGTACTATGAACTTATTGTACTTGGTAATTCCAAAAAGAAGAGGAAAGAAAAAGGAGGCAGCCAATTTATCTGCACAGGTGTTAAATGTGTAATCATCTCGGATGCACCCTATTAGGTCAATGGAGCAAGCATGCTACAAGAAACTGCAGCTCTTTCATTTCACATCCAAGTTCATGTCAAAGACAGCTGCTAAATAGACAACAGCACAAATACCAACACAGAGAGCAATTCTAACTCTAAGACACCATGATATGCTCTCAAAGATAGCACGAGATGCTTCAGTGCAGTCACATTGCCTGGTACGGCTCATATACAGAGAAGAGGGTATTATAGCAGCCCTTGGGACTGACAGGAAAAGGAAGCTTTTTACTTGAATCTTATAGGGGAGCTTGAGGATCCATATTGAAACCTATATTAAATCAAGGTTTAAATCAAGATGAATTAAAGGTAAAACTTATTGTTTCTAGTACTTTAAAGTAGACAATTAATTTAAAAAAAAAAAGCACAAGCCACTACTCCGTTTGTTGAGAAAAAAAACCCAACAAAAATCTTACAGGAACAACTGTTCCTATAAGGTCTCTCTGGGGGGCATTTTTTTTCACTTATGATAACTCCTCGGAATGTGTAGCACTTTGAACTGGCAAATATGGTTCTTAGGATCTGAAATATGTCATAAGAACAGCTGTGCCAAGTGAGACCCCAGGTATGTCTATCTTTAAATACCAGGATGCCTCGCAAACTGCTAATTATTGTCCCTTACAGTACAGAGAAATAGTGACAACTATTTGCTCTTGCATCAGTACAGTTATTCTACAGCCTAATCACTTCCTTTTAACTGAAGAGTAGCATATTTACTATATTGTTTATTTCTTAATTTTATTTATTTAAAGTTATTTCAGAGAAGTTATACCGCTGACGTTACAACAAAAAGTCACATTAGAGGCCAGAAGCGATCATTGCAATTACTGTCAAAAATCAAAGGTGGGATGTTTGTTCAAAATCCTGAAGATCTCTGACACACCCTTACTATTTTCGTCTATATTCACACTGATCTTAGTTTATTATTCCTGACTCCAACATGTCAGAACACCTGCAACAGCAAAAGCACACAGTTTACAGAAGCACTAAAATATTCCTCCCTTCATTCCACTTGTCAGTGTCAGAAATTGTTTCATAGGCATGGAGTAAAATCAGGACCTGCTGTCATAAAAAAGAAAAAATTGCAATGGAATGTGCAAGTTTCAAAGAGACCTATATTATTATTATTACAGCTCAAAAACCTGTAAATCCAGATTTTCTGAGACACCAGCTACATAGAAGAACAAATCCAGATTAAAGTGTTTCCAACAAGTTGGGTAATTTAGTGGCAAAGAGGCCTCACCTAACAAAATAAAACAAAACAAAAACAAACAAAAAAATTCCATTTCCTTAGAGTGTGAATAACTGTCAATCCTGTAAGAGAAAAAGCCACACATCTGACTTTTGGAGAAACACATATATTAACCAAACAAGAGCAGAACTTCATAGGACAGTGCACTGCAAGATAACATACTAAAAATTCCAAAACTTGTGTCTAGGTGTCAAAGAACTCTGCCATTACTCCGAGCTGCCCATTAGATTGCTACGTTCATGGAAAAAGTTACTTAGTAGCAGGCATTTCAGTAGGACCCTGACTGAGAACCTCTTTTATTTTAGCTAAATGTTTCTAGAGCTTGACAGTAAATGATATCCATGAGCCATGTTGACTGTCATCTTCCACTTCTGTCAGACATAGAAGTAACTTGCTAATGTTTCATTCCAATTCCAGCACCATGAGCCTGTTGCGTAAGCTGCCTGCTAAAAGCTGCTCCAGATGGAATGACAGTGTTTTGTAGGACCCCGAAGATGTGGCTATAGAGATGAGTACGTGTCAACAGCATCGACAGCATGACCTTTTTTTCCTTTCTTTGTCAACTGTTCTTATTTCCACCCTTTAATTTTTCCACATTCCCTATAACACAGGCCACATAGGAAAATGAATAGTTTCAGTCTCTCAGCCATCCTGGATCACCTACAAGCTCACCTACCTGACTACACGAAGCACAGGACAAGGGAGGAAGGTGTATAAACAATACAGTATTTTCAAAATTACAGCCAAGGCCCAAAATTCATTTTAAAGAGGAAACAAATCCCAACCCCCTACTAACATAAGAACGATGAAGAGCTTTGATGATTTTCATTAGAGATACTTTCTTTCATGAATAGTAAGTAGAATGCCAGTACTCCTCGCATTGGAAACAACCTGTTAACAATGAATAACAACTTCTACTGATTACACCATTTTTACTGATAATTTATATACTATATTAACATCACAGAACATGCATTATTAGCTCTTATTACAATAAATCACAAAAAAGTCTACTTATCCTGCTCAAATAAAAATATGTAAATTACACCCACTGCTCATTTTAAACAATGCAGGTAAAACAATACAATTTTTCTGACACACAGGCTGTGCAAGGAACACAAAGAGCACTTCTCCACACACAAACACACACACGTCCTGCTTTGCACCCTCAAAAGAGGAAATTACCACAGGGCACTTCTGTCCTTTTTCAGATCAACAATTTAGTATTCTGACAAACATTTAATTTACATTTTTTAGTTTTTCCTCTACAATATAAAATAATTTCTTTTTGACACAGAATGCCACAGCACACAGTACCAGAAGGGAAAATGAAAAAGTAGTGCAGGGCTGGAAGGCAGCAGAGAGAATTGAGAAGGAATGGCTTTTGTTATTTCGACAGCCCTCAGCTCGCTGCATAGTTGGATTTATAATATGTTCTTTAAGAGCAGCAGTTTTCATGGTGTAAGAGTGCCACACAGCTCTGGTTCCTGCAGTGCTCACACCAACAACTTCAAAACTAACTCACTGCAGATGTCCCTATGATCATCTAATCAGACATCAAAAGCAATATACTCACAAGCTCCTGTGCTGATTAGAAGCGTTCTATATATGTTTCACAGCATAAACAGACACACAGTAGTTGCTTTATAAATGGATTCACCCACATCAGAATTCCCTTTTAAAAAATTCCAACTGTTTGGAACTCCCCAGCTGAATGACAGAAAATCCTTTTAAATCTCCCCAGATCTTCTGTTCAGTTCCCCATTGCAGCATTTCAAGAGCAAGAGTTAAATTATTAATAGGAAAACTTTTACCAGAAAAAAGTAAATGCCTTCCAGAATTTAAAACCCTTGCTATTCTGAATGACAGCCTAAGACCACACCACATCAGGGAAGCAGACTTGCTTTTACCCTCCAACACACATGGTAATATCTAATGTATTTCCAAATCTACTTTGATGTCTTATTATTACACGTCAACAAGCATGGATTTAAAGCATTACAAGTGCACCAGCACTGCTAGCTCCTGAAAAAATATGTTTCTCCCAATATCTGGTTTCCTCCTCAGAGTGCACCTCCTGCAACACTTGAAGAGGGCCTATAAGAAAGATGGGGACAGACTTTAGTAGAGCCTGGTGTGATAGGACAAGGGATAATGGTTTTAAACTATAAGAGGGTAGATTTAGATTAGATGTAAGGAAGAAGTTTTTTACAAAGTAAAAAAAAAGTACAAAGTAGGTGACAAAACGCTGGGACAGGCTGCCCAGAGAGGTGGGAGCTGCCCTGCCCCTGGAAACATTCAAGGCCAGGCTGGACGGGGCTCTGAGCAACCTGATCTAGTGGAAGACATTCATGCTTATGGTAGGAGGGATGAAACCAGATGACCTTTAAGGGTCCCTTCCAACCCAAACTGTTTTATGATTCTATCACATAACTGTGGGGGAGTTTCATATTGAAATTCTAACACATACAAAAAGACCAGAAAGTAAAACTATCGGACCTAGTCCAGTAAACATATTGGACAAAAGTTCTATCATCTAAAATCAGACAGACAATACAACCCTCACGGCAGTGCAGTCTCTTAGCTTAAGTCTTAGCAGAAATCTGCTGAATCAGGTTATAAACTCTATGGAATTATTCCACCACTGTGCCAAAAAAGACCTTTTCTGCCCTGCCCTACTTTTATATAGCATGATTAGATGAAGTAATATTTCTGGGGTTTTTTTATACTAAAATACTCACACATTTTGTAAGTACTGCTGATTATCTCATAGCTGAATTTGTAGCGTATCTTTACATTTACATATGTATATAATATCATATAGAAAAGGAACAAATCATGAAGCTGCATCCTTACACATGTGGACGTTACGCCAACTCGCAGACTTTTAATCAGGAAGGCTAATACATCACAAGCACAATTAAGAGCCAGAAGAACCAGAGGAGGTTTTGACCCTTTTTAACAAGAGCTTGAAACATAAAAATGGTCTAATTATCTATCAACATTATTCAAAATTGCAAATTACACATCCACAATGCATAAAATACAGTCAATTTCAAGTCATATCTAGGCAAAAATTGAAACTGTATTGAGCCACTGGAGCAGCTCTTCAATTGATCCAGCATCTCATTGTATCTTTAAATATGGATAAATACAATTTAACCAGCCAGTCCTATTGATTAACTCCAAGATAACCTAAGTATTTGTCCAGAAAATATGTAACTATAAAAGAAAGTCATGCAGAAAATAGCATACCATAATAATCAGCAAGTTAACAAGAGAGGGTGAAACCTCAGTCTCACCAGAATTAATGCATAATTCCCATCAATTCAAATAGGATCACAATCCTCTGTCTAAAACTCATGACAAATCAAATCTTATGATAGTAGAGGAAGTCTGTCCCTGGACAACAGGAGAGCCAAGCAGAAGTAACAGCTCCAGAAACAAAAGTGCAGCTGTTATACATTAGCAATTACTACCTGAATGAACTGGACAGAGCAGAAGCAGCAAAATGTATTCTGTTCCTTAACACCAAACCAACAGAACCACACAATTCAGACTTTCTGCCTTGCTGCATCTCATCTTTACCATGTTGGGCAGAGGGAGTCAGTCAGGAACTTGAGTGGGTGAGGAGAATCGGAAACTGCAGCTCCTCTCAGCAAACGGGGGACAAGTGCTGAGCAAGAGTTAAGTGCCCCAAGAACGCTTGTTTCTTCTGAAAGGTTTCGGCCATCCCAATCACACGGCATGGCCTCGCTCCAGCGGAGATCCCCAGCTGAAGACCACGTGCCCATTGCTAAACTCCCTTGGTGAGGCCAGGCCATTCGCAGCCAGGAAGCAGCTGGAGCAGCCCTCGACTACTGGCATAGCAAAGCTATGGGCACAGAACTTTCTAGAGGAGTAGAATCATAGAATCCTAGAACGGCTTGGGTTGGAAGGGACCATAAAGATCGCCGAGTCCCAGTGCCCCTGATATGGGTAGGGACACCTCCCACTAGACCAGGATGCTCAGAGCCCCATCCAATTTGGCCTTGAACACATCCAGGGATGGGCATCCACAGCTTCTCTGGGCAACCTGTGCCAGTGTCTCCCTGCCCCCACAATAAAGATTTCTTCGGCATATCTAACCTAAATTTCCCCTCTTTCAGTTTGCACTCATTATTCCTTGTCCTGTCACTACAGTCCCTGATAAAGAGTCCCTCTCTGGCTTCCTTGCAGGCCCCCTTCAGATACTGGAAGGCTCCTATGAGGTCTCCACACAACCTTCTCTTCTTCAGGTTAAACAACCCCAACTTTCTCAGCCTGTCTTCATAGGGGAGATGCTCTAGACCCCTTACCAACTTCGAGGCCCTCTTCTGGACTCACACCAACAGGTCCATGTCTTTCCTGTACTGGGCACCCCTGTGGGATGCAGCACTCCAGGTGGGGTCTCACAAGAACAGAGTAGAGAGGCAGAATCCCCTCCCTCGACCTGCTGGCCGTGCTTTTTTTGCAGCCTAGGGTTCAGGTGACGTTCTGGGCTGCAAGTGCACGTTGCTGGCTCATGTAGAGCTTTTCATCAGTCATTATCCCTCCAAGTCCTTATCCACAGGGCTGCTCTCAATCACTGCTCTGCCCAACCCATAGGTGTGCATAAGTACATTAAACTAATTCTGTATCCCTGAAGGCCTGTCTGGATATCTAGGGAAGGAAGTTTTCATTTTTGAAAGCCTGGCCAGGGCTCTGTGACCCTAACTAGGCAGAAGAGCTAAACAGTTGCTCTTTATTAAAAAAGTTAAAAATTCATTAGCAAATACTTTTTCTTCAATAACAAATTCTGATGTGTGTTACTCCTATTTTTCCCTGATTACTGTCTCTAAATTTTTCAGTGGCAGCTATCACAATAAGGAAAGAGAGGTTTGGACGAAAAAAGAAACTCAAATTTTGTACCATCTGTTAAATGACTTCCAGTCTGAGGGAACAGATGCTGGACTTCACTATTGGTTTTTGATTGATCTAGAAGTATTTTCTTAATTGGGGCTAAAACTACAGCTAAGATGTGTCAGAGAAAATAGGAAAGAATAGCTCAAATTCTCGTCAAACTACCTGGTCACTCAGAAAAGGTTTTGTTATTTTTGTAGTCATTATATAGCATTAAAAAATCAAATCTTCCTTTGAATAAATGGGACATCTGAAAAACAGAACACACGCTATGTTTGATGCCATAAATACTGTGAACAGCTCAAATGGTTCATCAGGTTCAGCCAGTTCACCTGAATGGGATAGCAACGTTCTTTTCTTGCATGTTTGCCGTCTTATTTCATGCATTACTCATTGTACAACTGAAGTGCACTTTCCAGGAGGTAAATCAGCATTGTCTTCAGAGAATCCCATGGCAGTCACCTCTCGAAAATCTGATGAAGCACTGGTGTATCAGTGCACACCGTGTAAGGCAGCACACGGGTATTGCTACACAGAGCTGGCTGCCAGTTCCACGTGTGCCAAACACCAAAACACCAGAAGTGCCAAAACAGCTCAGCTAATTATGAAAGTCAGTTTCAATTACAAAATAATTGCTAAGATAATTGTGGCATAAGTACAGACTTAATTTTCACTACATGCACTGAAGAATGTTTCATCTACCAACAGCTCTGGGTTTCCTAACTTGCATGTGACTACAAGGAAGCAGTTTAATGTGAAAAAACCTCTGGTTTGTGGCAAAGGAAATTCAGTATTAGTTTTAAATTTTCAGCAGCAACGTAGAGAACAAATTAGTTTTTTCTAAATAGTGCTTTAATACTTGAGTGAAAGACTATAGCTATTTTCAAAATGCAGTGCTCAGTTGTTTGTGCCATGTTTTTTCATTTGTCAGATATCGATTTTTCTGCATGTTTTAAAACAATCTGTACCTAATTTAACCTATGTTATTTAAGCTTTCTGTGTTTCCCAGAACATTTTGCCAAAGCATATTTCAGTATGATTGACGAGAGTTTTAGAAATGGTACAGTTGCGAAAATAAGAGCTGGTGTAACGTATTTTACTGTAACAGATTTTTGCTTTCACAAAAAAGAAAAATACCACCAAACCACAACTTTCAACTTCCTGGGCCTCGCCCCCACTCCACTTTATAAGATATATTAAAAAACAAGTCCTTCTCCACCCCTGCTACCTGTCCAGCTTTGACTGTCACCCCTACAGCTGATGGAGATGCTCTGTATTTTAGCACAGAGAATTCCTTTAAGCCTAGAGGACGCCTTTGTACTGATGTAAGTCAGTGAAGCATGGTGAGGTTTTAACCTCCAAGTATTACTGCAATCCTCATGTAATGGCATAAAACGCACTTGACACCACTAAAATTACATTAAAAAACCCAACTCAACACAATGCTATCTTTCTCTTCTTGATGGTTTATAAAGCATTCAAAACACACCCTGGAATGAAAGAGATTTCACTTATTTTTCCACCTTTTTTTGCCATTTTCATAGTTATAAAATACCAGAGGTCAGCATTATGTACTGACATACTCACTTTATACATTTCTCAACTTTGCCAAGAGGCTAAGATCTGCACTGTTAACTAAGAATTCTTCTTTGTACTTTCATTTATCAGACTAAGTCAGTATTTCATTAATATGTAAATGCTTGCAGCAAACATCAAGAAAAACCTCTCAGCTCAAACAGGTCTGACAAATGATGCAGAACTTTGACAAAGTTCAGCCCCCTGTAACATCATAATATACTTGGAGAGTCACTGGGACTTTTAAAATTGCACCACTTAGCAAATAACAGAAGCCATTGTAAAATAAGGTGCACACAAGATATTTAGATGCACGTGCATTTGACCATGCAAAGAGAAACAATGAACAATCAACTAAAGTCCTGTGTTGGCTTTCAGAATTATAGTGTTAGACTGAGACCCATAAACATCATTTGCATGCAAGTGCACTGACTGTGTATTTACCGCCTTTATTCACATGAACTTAACTGGAAGTTTGGTCTTAAATACATCTTCAGCTGAAAGGCTCCCACCTCCAGCACGTGTTGCTGAACCCCAGCTCTCTCCCCCTACTCCCCAGTGTGCCAACACAGCCATTTGCGGAACCTCGCTATAAACTAGTTGTGATCTAGTCTGCAGCATCCCTCCTGCACTAAACAAAGACTCAGGGTTTCTGGGTGTTGGTTTGTTTTGAAACAAACCAGCAATACACTGTTTTGCACAGCTGGGGACAGGGAGTGAACTGCAACACTGTATAGAGAAGCTAAAGGGAAAAAGGCATAAATGTCACAAGCAAATAAAAGCAGCAGCATCATTTAAGCCAGCATTCATGTGGTCTAAAGTAGAGCAGAACTAGACTCACCAGAGCTTTCTGGGCAAACACTAAAAAACAGCTCTATTCTGCGTGAGACACTTATTTGTCCCAGCTGACATTCAGAGATTCTAAAGAATTTCATTGTTTTATAAGTAATGTAGGAACACCTTCCCCACCCAAAAAGCTTCAGGTCTTAAAACTGCAAAGTAGCATGCGGCCCAAGCATGACTAAGACAGCATCACCTTTAGAAGATTAAAGACAGCCTGCAAAAACATATTATTAAGAGTTACTGCATCTTCACTAATTGTAGCTTTGCAATAAAACTTAATAATAACTATACTGAAAACAAATTTGTCCTCAAAAGCAAAGAGACAGGTAAAACAGAAAAGTCAGATAAAGAACAGACTGTGCAGGATAGTAGCAGGGTACCAAAAATGACAGAAATGCCATTAGAAAACAAGGGAAGTGAAAAAGGGTGTGAGACCAAAGAAGCAATGGTAAACTGGACATGATACTGAACAAATAAAAAATTGCTGAAGGTTCAGTTTATATTTCAATGCCTTATGACACCACTGAGCTTCAAGTAAATCTCTTATTTAAAAAAAAAAAAATAGAACCACTGTTAATTGATCATATAATCTAAAATAACTATTTTTCCAGAGGAAATTCTCTACTTTACAGAAAACGAGCATGATGCATTTTGTTATAGATCCAAATACATATATAGCTTATAAAACTACTATATACCAACAGGTAAGAAAAGTTTTGGTCTTAAGAAAAAGGTGAGTTACATGACACCTACTGCCACAACATGCTTGAGACCGTGGTCACTGGGATGGGAAGCACTTGGGAAGTCAGCAGGAGCGCCCAAAGCTGGATCACTGCTCCTCCGTACCAGCAGCGGCGTGCCTACAAGACAAAACAGAATGCAAAGGTTCAAGGATGCTAAATTAGCACAAGGGAAAGCTTCATGTGGTTAAGTAAGAGAAGTGTACAGCACTCAAATATAAGCTTATCTGTGGTAATATCCACCTGTTAAATTACTAGATTTGATAGGGTTGTAGCTCTTCAGATTCACTAAGATAAAGAAATGATAACATTTTTAAGCACTTTTATATAGACCTCCATCCATGAGCTGCTAAATTAGGTAAAAACTGCTGACAAACAGGAGAAAAAGGCACCTCCTCAGAAAAACAAATGACTAGTTACATGTATCTGTGACCACATGTACCACCAAGTGAGTGAAATTACGATTATAGCTGTCAGTTATAATACTAATTACAGTGGCTAGGGCTGATGGCAGCCATAATTATTAGATCTATAAAAGAAGTTTGAACATGCAACAGTTTCCTCATTAGATGCTAACAAAGCTGGTGTGACTCTACCACATTCACTTTCAACACAACTTTGTCAATACAGCTGAAATAAATACCAGCACCTGATGAGGGGCAACCAGACGATCTAATGCTCTTAACCCTTCCTCATGGAGAGCAAGTTTTTATATGCAGGTAATCCCTTCTATGTTCACTTCTGCAGGAAACCAGTAAGAAAAGCAAAAGTAAGATTTAAATTTGTGTCCTGGTATTAAGGGAATGCTGAAATATCAGAAGGTGAATATTGGTTTTTCTGCCAAGTGATTATCACCTTTGTACCAAGAGCTATGCATGTTTTTACAAGGAGGTTGGGTAGAAAGGGATCGATCACCAAATTTATCCATTTTGTGTGATTTTCCAAATGTTTAATAGGTCAAAATGAACCAAATCTCTCCACTCAAATATTCTCGTTCATCACATGAAGCTGAGGAGAAATATGTTTCCCCTCTAGGCATATTTGATAAGAAGGTGCATAAAAGCTACATACAAGTTACTCCCTTCTTTAAGATAAATACTTATACCTTAAAACAAATTTTTCTGTGTATGACTAAAGTTTCTGGTGGCCTGTATCCAATTTTTTGTCTCTCTTCAATACAACAGTTTGAAAACAGATGCTGAGACATTTTTGTGTGATTCAACACAATTTAGTCTCCAACTCCTTTTGACATAAACATGAACAGTACAGAGAAACTGCTGAAAACCCTTTGCACTGATACTTTTATTTGTAAAACTTGCACAACTCAATGAGCATACCGTTCCTTACATTCTTCAAATCCATCATCCCAACCCCTTTCCTCGTTTCTGTCCTCCTTTTCCCACAGTGAGAAATCCACAGTAACTCAAAGAGGGCATAAAAAATTCCCCAGTCAACTTAAGAGGTCAAAGATGGGAAGGGAGATGGATGAGTGACCCCACACAAAAAGATCATTTATATCAAGCTTATCCTTCTCCCAAAGCCAGCACTCTGAAATTAGATTTCTCCTTTTTTCTTGGGCTGTCTTCTACAACCAGCTCCTCATTTCTTTCTCATTCCTCTGGCTGAGAGAAAGATGAAGGCTCCCAACACTGTGACTGCTGGGAGACAAGACGCCTGCTTGTTCCAGAGCCTTCCAGCAGCTACACAGCAGGTGAAAAAAGATATCTCCTGTACCACACCACTTCAGCACTTCTGTCTGCTCTCTCTGTTGACTGTTTCAAGATGCCTCTTTTCACTACATTCCCCATCTTCAGTACTGAAGGTCTCCTTTCACTTGCTTTTTGGTCAGTGTTTTCCAGAGAAACTGAAGCAAAATTTACAACTGTCTAAATATTGAAACCAAAGTCTGCAGGAGCAGCAGGATTATCGAGAATACTGTTTTCCAGTTCGGGAAGATGACCTTGCAGCTATTCTATTTCTTTTTATTCCTGCAAATTTTTGTTTATTGCCATGAGGCAATATGGTGCTCATCTGGAATGCTTCCCTACTAGCAGAAAAACAACTGGACCTTTTGGCTATTTTATACTATGCTTTCTCTTTTCTCCCAGTATGTTGCAAATTTTAGGGTCCTACAGATCATTTTTTACTTGAAGAGAAAACCAGAGTCTATTTTCTTCATTTTTTCAAATGTATTTACAGACACGTAACATAATTTCTTGTACAGAAATATCACACGTCATAACATCTCCGTGAAACAAGTCAGCTGTAGTCTTTAGCTAAAATTATACAAAACAGTGCCTCTGGCCCTTATTGTTTTACACGTGCACACCACAAAACCACAAAATGAACCTTTTATAAGACAAAGATAAACCGAACCAATATGTAATAGGTAGAAAACACACAGCAAACAGGAAGACTAAATGAAAGAGCTGAGAAGAGGCTGTACTGCCCCTCCTTGGCAGGAGAGTCCCTTATTCCCTTTCACGAGACAGCAATTCTCAGCAGCTCCCTGAGCTAACAAACTGCTCCATCTCCCCCCATCTCCTCTGTGGCTCGGGCTGTTCCCTGCCATAGGAACACATTCCACACCGCTGGGTACGTCCCAGCCTGCGCCTCTCCCACGGGCTCCTTTCTTCTTCCAGCCTTTCCCCGCCTCCTCTGTACTGCACACCCAGGTCTCCTGAAAGCAAGCATGCCCCCTTGCATCCCCAAAGAGAAACCTCCCCACATCCTACTGCCCTGGCCTGACTCAGGAGCTGGACCACATCCACTATCCATACATACCTTGAATTCCTTCCTCCCCATCTTCCTCAGCCACGGATAAAATGTACTGAAAAACCATCAGCGATGCTGTTTATTACAGACGTGCTGCAGAAAATTACACGCATTTTCTTAAGAGATTCTATCATCCGTTTTCTTCTGTCAGGAAATGGAACATTGCCTTTTTCCTTACAGCTTTCCTTTAGTCATGCTGTCTTTCCATGTTATTCTACTCACGCTCTTACATTTGTGCTGAACATTTATAACAACCAATGTAAGCTCATACACAAAATCCATCTTTCCCTGAATGATGAGAGAGAGAAACTCCTTCTTCCATACCAAGCTGATCATAGAAACACATTTTTTAATAAGCACTACTATTTTGTGCCAGAGTAGCACTTTGTATTTTAAAATTAGGAACTCAAGTTTTAAAAAAATAGTTATCCTCATCTTGCAGCACTGCATCCGGAGTTTGCAGACAACAAAAATTGAAACACATGTCCAAAAATTTTTTTCATAATGACAGCCTTTAACCTCCATCACTTCATGGTGTACTTCCCCTTCTTTAAAAATTTGCAGAGTACCTTTTCTTATGGTACCATTCCACCTTCTAAGCACATGTGTCAGCCTTATTCACAAAACAAACTCTTAGACAAAGCTGATGCAGAAAAAGTCCAGCAGTTTTCCTTGCTTAAAGTCTATCACTTTTTTTCAACCAATGTAGATCAATCTTTTCCTTTTTCTAGCATCACCCTCAAAAATTAGTATCTACACAGACTCATGGTTAACAGTGTATTTTCCCTAAACTCTTATGTTTTGGAAACATTTTTTTTAACTGCAAATACGGTTGAAACAAGCATATGGTAGAAACCACACTTAGATTTAAATTGGTTGCATTAGGGAAGAAAAAAAAGCCAGAAGAGAGAGTTCTGCCATTTGTGTACAATTAAAAACCGAAAACTTTCATCAACACAATGGCAAGAGAAACATCTCCATACCAGATGTAATCCGATTGTCTTAGTTTGTTTTGCTAGCTCTTTAAATGTCACCAAAAGCTGTACACAGACATTAACACATCCTGTGAACACCAGTGTGCTCTGCCTCACTGAAGCCCTGTGGCAGTTCAAAAATCAGCAGCTGAGGTTGGGAGGGGCCTGATGAGCTAGAACTGATGTATTCAAGAATACTGTGCAACTTCAGGTAAATAATGCAAGGTCTAGAGTTCAGCACCTGGAAATGGTCAGGGGAGCTTTGGAGCTCCAGCTGCCCCTGCTGGGGTCCCCCTAAGCTCTACAGGGTTTCCAGGCTCTGAGTTCTGGCATCAGATTTCAGGCCGACATTTAGACAGTTGAGTACTACTCAGGATGACCAATATCACAAAAAAAGATTATTCCTATCCTTCCTTAATTTCACTCACTTGCTCCGATGTCTCTTTGCTCAGGAAAGCACAGTCCACCCCCAGCCTGAAACCCCTTAATTCTTTGAGATATAGGTTGTAGGTTGCCGAAAAACGTTGAAAACAACCAGGCTTTATCACCCATGAGAACTTTTGGTGGGCTGGGCTATCTATGATGTAGTCAAATTGTTGTTCTAAACATTGATTTCAGCATTGCTTTGGATGCAAACACTCTCAAATGACTTTTAGGTAAGCTGACAAACCAAGGAACACAGGAAGCACTAGCACATGTGTATTGTTGTGCTACTGCATCACTGCCAACCAACATACTGTGAGGTTGGTTGGCTTTTCTAGGTAACAGGGAAGAATTATTCTAGAGCAGAACTAAAGATACACTTGGACAGAATACCATAGTGGGTAGAAAGAGATTTACAATACATCACCTACACAGTTAAAGTCGTAATTTAAAATTCTGCTCCTGAATATAAAAATGCTGATTACGATGAGAAAAGAGCCGTCCCTCAAATGTGTATCAAACTGTCAGATGCTGAAGGCCATACCAATGACAATTACTCTGCTGCCTGCTTCCAAATTACACCTGCCTGGACAGACAGACAAATTATTTTCTTACCTGCAGATGCATCAAAATATTTTTTCAGAGCTCTGAGCAAATCACAACATTTCAAGTCAGTTGAAACCAAACATCTAAATACTACATGCATACACACACAAATGTAAAATTGCACTTCAGCATGGACAATTCTTGGCTAAAAGAACTCTGAACAGACACAAAGTAAACAACTACCATTTATATCGAGAAGCCAAAACTGCTTTTAAACTGATCTTGTCGTGAAACAGGTCAGGCCCTGGAAACAAAGTTAGAAGCAAGATTTTAATTTATATTTAAATACATAAAAGATTAATATATGTGCCTATTTGTCTTCTTTTTAGCAGACAATTTTCGTGTTAACAGGCATACAGACAGTTCTTCCAGTCAGCACTTTTGGAGAGCATTAAGCAATCAGCGTGTGTAAATCTGGTCACCCTCAGATATATTGCTTACCACCACCTGAGGCATCATGTAATGGTTCTGCCGTGTACTTCAAATGTAGCTGACACGAGCTTGTATGTTCTGCCTTGTGATAGTACTGTACAGCTTCTTTTATTTTTTTAAATATGCAGTACTATGATGATGTGACTTCTATGTTTAAAGTTAATTTAAATTCTTATAATAGCACCTATCAATACAATTTCAAATCTACAGCCACCTGTCCTTCCCAAAGTGCACCGTGCACTTCTTAAATTCCCATGGATAGAAGATTAATGAACTCAGATGGTGTAACAGTTAAGACAATGGACTTAAATCTACAAACAGGTGAAAACCCAGTTCCAACAAGTGCTGTCTTTTACATATCAACCCAGCACAGAACAAAGTACTTCCCTATCACTCCCAATGAGGTGTAATTTTTCTTACAAAGAAAAATAAAAGCAATGGCCTACAAGTAAAACTCAGTAATGGCTTTCAACAGATACTGTTTTGGGGTGATATTTGTCAGTGCCAGTGATTGCAAAAGAATTATTTTCTCTGGTTGCATGTGCTATGATGTATTAAGTCAGGTTTAAGTTATGAAGCACAAGACGTGTTCTTTCAGTTTTTATGACCAAAATGAAATTTCTTTGGTGTTAACAGGGCCTAATGAAAAAACTATGGAATGTTTACATTTACAGCTTTTGCAGTTTCAGAGATGGATGTGTAATAATAACCTACACACATTATTTCAATCATAAAAACCCTGTTTTCAGGATCAAAATCCACATCCATATGATAAGAAGTTAATCATTTCTCAAGGCACCAGGACATGTATCCATCTACAGAGGATGTACAGATAATGCTGGTACTTTCTTCCCATTTAAACATTTTCCTCAAAAGACTTTCCACTTGGAGGACAGTACTTGAGTTTGGATCTCAACCAGGTATTCTTTTCTTTCACTTAAGGCTGTAACACATGCCAGATACACAGTAACTTCAGTATCTTCTCATCTGTATCAACACACTGCTCCTCATCAGACAGACAGGGAGCACACACACCTACTGGATTCCAGGGAACACTGTGATCCAAAGGATGCCAGCTACAGGTACCACATGGAAGGGACTGGGAAGAGGGGAAGAATACAGAAGAATACAGCAGAATCCTGGAGCAAGGATCAATCAGCTCACAACAGGCAGTTGTGATTTTTTTTTTCCCCCTCCAACTCAAACTCAAGCAAAACATGCAACTCCTTCCTTTGCTGAGCAGACTGGTCAGGAGTTTTGTGAAAACACATTGGCTGTACTGATGCCCTAGGTTTTAGCTTTTATATTTTTCAAATTCTGTACTCCTAGTGTGTAACTCTGAAATGTCCTGTAGCCTGTGAGCTGCTGCTCTCTCATGCTGAGACAGACATAACAAAGCCTCTCTAGGCCTGCTCTCCAAGGACACCCAGACCGTCCTAGGCCCAAAATATGTAAACCAGCATCTTGAGAAGGGGGCAAGGGGAAATTACATCATTAGCTAAAGTTTAATTGATTAAATTATGCTGATATGCAAATGGACCAAACCTATAGAAGTGTGAAGAACTCATGACTCGTCATCCATCTTGGGTGTAGCCTTTGGCCTGCCCAGGGTGTACCTCTGAAGGCCTTTGAAATAAATATCCACCTTTATTCCCTTACTCCTGTCTAGTGTCTGTTTCTAGGTTGGCTTCTTTAGGCATCAATACAAAAAAGAATCAGTGCTTTCCAATACGGGCCAGGCTTTCTCTTATCCTTGTACCAGTGAAGCATCTTCATGAATCACACTATCTTCCATCTACTGACTGATGTACATCCTCCAATTTATGCCTTTAGACACAAGATTAAAAATTACAACCACTTCAAACACCTTATGTTTTTTTAAATTTTTATTTTTTGGGGGGAAGAAAGAATTCTGCTACATTAGAATTTCCCTACACACACATACACGGGGGGTTTGCTTCGGTTTTGATTGTTTGGTTGGGGGGGGTGGAGTTTGGGGGTTGTGTTTGGGTTTTTGCTTTGATTGGTTATTTTTTTAAGTTTAATATCCTTCAAATGGCATTCAGATGCTAAAAGAAACTGAACTCCAGATACACTTAAAACACAAGTTGTCTTAGCCATCCAACTTGCTGAACACAGCAAGAAGTATTCATCTTATAAAACACATTGGGGTTTTAAGCAGCATATTACCTGTAGTTACTGAATTTAAATAAATCATTTTAGGGTGATATATCCTATAAGATTTTTAAACTAATAGATCTTAGACTCTCACACCTTATTTTTATTCACAGATTGAAAGGTGAAAATAAGTATTTCTTCTATTTCAATTCCCAGCCCATTTCTTGACTTCAAATGAAATACTTAATGAACTGTACTAGTTGAATAAACTGACACAAAGAAAATATTCTGTGCACCTGCAAAAGAGGCCATGCTGCCAAAAGCTGGTTTAGCACTTCAGCTAACATCAGTTACAGGTGCTTTTGCAGTCACTTTTCCACGGTTCAATGATTTAATTTTCTTTAAAACTTTGGCAGCTAAACTGTACAGCTTGAATATCACTTTGGCAGCATTTTATTTCAAGTAGTAGAGTTGCAAAGTAATCTTTTTGAGTATTTTAATGGTATTTTAAAGGATGACCACAAGTTACAGCATTAGTATACATATCTCTAATAATTAAATATGACCTGTGTTTTACATATCTAATTTAAATTAAGAACCTTTTCTGTTTTGATGTTTCCATAAAAAGTGATGTCTTACTCTTGTAGATGTTATTATTTTCTATCCTAGCCATGGTAAACTAGTTTTAGTCTTAAATTTCAAATTTGTTCCTGACAATTTTAAAAGATAAAATAGTGAAACCTCCTGAACCTGAAACTTTCTGTGAGGTTGTAAGGAACAAGAACATAAGAGCAGCTATCCTGGGTCCACCTCACCCAGTATCCTGAATCTAACAGTGGTAGCAAAGACTCAGGGAGAAGGCTAAGAGAGTTGTATCCTACCAGCTTGCAAAAAATAGCCTTTGAAATATTTCCAAATCTGTGTGCCATCTAGACAACCATATTTCAAGACACTGATGAGCCACCTCCTATGAATTGGTCTGATCCTATTGTAACTCATCAATTTTTGGTGTGTTAAATCAATTTTATGATTTAGTTGAATGCTTCATGAGAAAATCAGCTTAGGGTTGTTTTGCTCTGTAACTTGTTGAACAATAGTTGTGTTTGATACTCGAGTTTTTACATGATAAGGAAATTGAGTAATAACTTCTTATTGATCTGTCTTAATAGCTAAAATGCTAAGATTATTATTGCTAGAGGAAACTTAAAAAAGGATTCAATCACAGAGTGTTACTTGTCCCTTTTTGTGAGAGGGTTGAGATGATCAAAATATTCTGCAGGATTTACCTATCCAGTGAACATGCTGTTTCCTTCTTGTCTACAGTAAACAGACCTCCCTCTAATGAAGTAATGGTTTACAAAAACAACAAAACATAAATCCACAGCCAGTGTGTCTATGGGAAAATTGTGCAACGTATTGGGAGGGAAGTGCACCTTTTGCCAGCTATGTTCAGGTGCAGTAGGTGAATACACAACTGTACATTTGATTGGCTGATATTCTAGATATCTGTTGTGAGAAAATCACAATCTGAAGTGGCACTTGAAAGAAGAGAGACAAAAAATGAACTATCAACTAAAGCTCTTGAAAGGGTAAATCAAATAGCAGCGAGAAATAACTTCATGCCAATGGGTAAACGGAATGGTTCGATGATTATCTGTAACTCCTTTAATGATGACTTTCTTAAAGATGTGTTCACCTGTGTATGGGAACGTGTTCATATGGAAGACAACAGTAAACAATCATTAGTGAATAAATCATGCAGAAAAAAGCATAAAAACTGTATTAGTTTGGTTTCTTAAGGAAAAAAGGTGATCTACTACCTTGAGACCTTTAGCTGAAGTCCCAATTGTTTTAACTTGAACAATTTCAAACTATCAATCAGCCAGGCTTAGCAGGCTCATTTTCTACCTGAAATACACATTTTGCCATATTGCCTCAGAGCTAATACACCACGAGTACCGTAGGGAATTACAAACAGACACACTCTGCTCCGCCTTACCCAACACTAGAGGGTACTGACAGAGACTGCACTACGGTTTTGCAGTATGATATCACACTACAGCCTTTCAAAACCTTCAGCTGCAAAATTTAGCTAAGTGGGTTGGTCTGTTTCTTTTTAAAAGATACTACCTCTGAAACCAGTTATGCATCATAATATAAAAATACTAAAAAACCCAGCAACATCACAAAATCTGTAAAATAGACAAAATCTAAGTAAAAGCACTGACATCAAACAATGAGTGTCAAAAAGCACCGTTGACTTTCATAACAGAATTTATTCCATCATTTTAAGTCCCATTCGTGACCCTCCCCAAAACCTTCCCTGAGGCAATAAAAGGCTGGAAATCAACATCTCAGCTAGAGAGCTACTGCAGAAAAGTGCAGCTTTCTTGTGATGGAAAAATATTTTTCTCTCTACTTAACATATTTTCATGAAGATACCCCTCTTACTCCAAAGTAAGGCATATTAAACCAAGTGCAAAGGGAATAGAGGCAGGCAGAATAATTGATGAGAAACAATCTTTGGGGAAATCAGAGACAGAAGGGCTATTAAAAAAAGAAGAGATTCTTTGGTAACCAACTATGCACATAAATTTATTACCTACCCTAGTACTAAATTCCTGGATGCAGTGAAAGGAAGGAAAGACTGGCTTGTTTTGTAAACAGGCAACTCAAAGGCAGAGAAACACACGGAAATTTTATATACATCTTTACAGAAAACATTACTGTATTCTTTTGCTGCAATACAAAGATAAAGCAAAACTCATTTCCATGAATCAAGGACAACTAAATAAGACCAAGCTTAAGTCGTGAGGTCAAAATATACCCGACTTTCCCTCTGACTGAAATGAAAAGTTATCTTCAAACCTTTAGCTTGCCTGAGAACAGAAACCATTTGTTTTAGAAATGCAAGTAGACTTGAATTGATCATCACGATTCTTTTAAAGCAGATTACAATGGATGCCACAGAGGAGAAAAATCTATCAAATACAGTGTCATCCTCACAACACCTATGGTAAACAGCAGAGAACAACACTTGATATCATTACTGAGAGGAGCCCTCCAGTGCAGTGAAAGAGAATACAGCCATATTTCCTTAAGGAAATCAGCAGTACTCCCTCAAACCACAGAAAACAGCATGTTCTTCTATAATGCATTTCTTTTGAAATGTACCAATTTCAAAATGTTCGTTTTTCCAGACTCTTACAGGAGAGAATTGTTACTTGAATGCAGTACACTCCATGTACTGACAAACATCAGAATGCTCAGCCAATAAACTGACATTGCAAGATTAAGAAGAAAAGGATGGCTTTTATGCAAGAAAAAGTGTCTTTCCTACTTACTCTTGTATGCTATATACAAGGCATTAGCAACACTTGGTTTATCGGACTAATAGTTTCACATCGTAGGTTTTCATAAAGTTTAAGAATACGTAATAATGTGGTTTCCTCTGTATTTGAAAACACAGTCTGCATATCTGTAGTATCTCAACACTAACTTGAAAGAGGATTAATCAAATATATGTTGTTTAAAATGCCCCCAAGCCTACCTACAATGCTTCCACTTCAAAGATGATGAGAAAGGAAAGAAATTCTTTCCGAGCTCTGAAGTTACACAGAAATTGTCAACATCCGTACCCTGGAGGTAACAATTTAATCCCTGTCAGGCCTATCAAGGCAGAAACTTCCAAAAACTCCTCGAAGAAACCTTCCCTTCAATTCCCTTAAACTTCTAACTAAGACACTGCCAATGAAAGCACCTCTGCTGACTGGCTTAGCAACCCAAACACATATGGCCAATCAAAGTAAATAAGTGTTTTAAACAATCCCATGAAACACAATTTAAACTAGACAAACCCCAAAACCACAGGAGTTCCTTAAGCTAATTGAATATATTTTCTGTCTGAAGCACCTTCAAGGCAATTCTGTAAGAATGCAAAGTAACCTTTCCCAAATGTCAAAAAGACATGGCCAGAACACCACCAACTGCATCGAAATGGAAAATCAAAACCTTCTAGGCTACTACTCTTATTATCCTGTACTAACTAGACCTTCTGAGGGTTGAAGCATTCCCAGCAATCTCTGTTTGCAGGGAAAATGTGTTCACTGAGAAGATACTACATAAAATGTCCAGAACCAAAAGAACTGACTGCTCAAAAGCACAAGTGCCTGCATGTAGCTTGAACTCCAACTACCAGGACCATTCGCAAGCTTATTTTAGGAGAGAGACCATAATCAGTTGTTCCAACCATTATTTGCACCTAAATCTCCCACTTGCCTAGAACACTGATCAGATGTGGGGACATGTACATCTAAAAGGAGAAAATCTCGAGATTTGCTATAAAACAAAGTCATGCAAAATTTGAAACACCAAAGAAAGACCTTTCAATGGGCAAACCAAGACACTTGCTCTACTGAACAGTGAAAGCTTCCAAAGGGAGGAGTTAAATTCCTGTAGTTTACGGGAGAATTTTTTAACCTGCTATCAATAACTCTTACAAGGAATTATTTCTTTATATAATCTAAACTTTAAATGAAGTTACTACTTTACACTAGTAAAGGTATCAATCCGTTAAGAGCCTAATTTCATTGTAATAGCCAACAAGGTAATCTAATTGTCTGTGCTTCCAGACTGTACTTGGAAAACCACTTCAGGATTCTTTAAACCAATTCCCAACCAAAGGGAAAAAGAGTAAATAAAACAAAAAAAAACCAAAAACAAACAAAAAAAAACCACAAAACAAACAAACAAACAAAAAAAACCCCAAAAACAAAAACATGGAGATGCCTGTTTTATACCCTACTTTTTTCTCTACCTGAGTATTCAAAAGCAACAAGTATCTCTGAATACTGCTTGTCTTCCTCTAGGCAAAATCTTGGCTACTTAACACCAAGGAGATGAACAAGAGAAAAGCAACAGCTAAGTTTGTGTGTACTCGACCATCATTTACCAAATGAAGCAAACAAAAGACTGAGCCAGTCGTGAAGGCATTTCCAGCTCAGAGTGACTTGTCCATAAAACGGATCCTCTATAAATTAATTAGTGCTCTTTCCTTCCTGCCCATATGGACTGAAAAGGAAAAAACAAATTGACATAATGAAAATAAGTCCCCCTTTCCTGTTCCATGACCTACCATGTGGGGAAAACCACTAGAAAACCACAGTAAACTATTAGGTGCAAAAGGAAAACAGGAGTGCTACTGGCACGCTTACAGGTGCACAGAAAATTACAAGATGGTTTATGAGGGTCATAAACTCTTTCCCTGGGATATGTGTTACCTTACACTCACCATGGGCTGAAGTCATGTAGCTAACAAAGTAGTCAACATACTGTGATTTCACTGTTCACTGCAGGGTTTTATCTATACATAGTTTTATAATTAGGAAACACGGTACAAAAAAAAGGCAATGAAGAATTTACAGTGGTATTTGGGGTTAGAGATGTTGAAGTTTACCTCCAATAAATTTTTCAAATGTACATCAGCTATTTCAGCATTTAGTCGCCTGTATCATTCTTTGAAAACTGTTGTCATGGCCACATCATTATTGTACTCTGGGAAATTCTGCTCACAAAGAGTTAAACAAGACAAGCTCTGCTGCCATCTTAGCAACTGTGTCTCAATGCTCTCATATCTACAAAAATAACAGAATCAGTAGATCAATTTCTTCCCTGTTTCAAACAGCTGCCTGAACACATTAAACAGTTGTGTGCTTCTCTAAATTTTGTAATATATCTTAGCAGGTGTCTTATTACCATTTGTATTGTAGCATGAGATGTTTTCTTTACCAGAGCACAGATTCTGTCAAATTGGGATTTTTGCTTTTTCACTATTAAAAGACACTGTCAGCAACAGCACCTGATAATCCAGTGATGTGGGGCAAGGAAGGAGGCACACTTCAATATGTTTGCACCTCACCTCCTGTTATGGACACAGAAGATACCATGTCCACGAACACTCGGAGTCTTCCTGAGTTTTTCTTAAATTAAAAATATAAGAACCCACAATTGGACCTGTTTGGGAACAGAGTTAGCTTTAAAAGTAGAGCAGTGTTTATTTTAGGGTAAAGAAAACAAATAGCTGAATAATTTCCCGAACTGTTTTAAGAAGATATATACTAAGAAAGTAATTTGCTATCAAGTAAATTAAACTTACTTTTTTGCTCTAAAATTTTGCCAACGTGTGAAAGCAATGTACAATATAAGGTTATTTTAGCTTTTGAGTCAAATACAAGATTGCTTTTATTCTGGGTCACTTTCAGAGTTACAGGCGATAAAGGGAAAAATAAAGGGTAACCAACTACATCATGGCAAATCTATTATTTCAGACAGTCAAGCTGATCAGTATTCTAGAATCCCAACCAGAAAAACACCCTCAAAGAAGTAACCATACAATAAAAACACAAAAAATTTTAAAAATTGTTGCTATCTCTATCTGAACGCAAAGGGCTTTAAGACTGGGTATAACATACAATTCACTTAACTAGATCAAATATACAATTTATAAAAGACAGAAATGTTTTAAGGCAGTATCTCATGTGTCCTTTCTAAGCCAGTGCCAATTCTCTCACGTCTGACAAGAGCAGTGTTTAGTTTCATGTGCTTATTAAGCACCAAGCACTAAGTATTCCACAAGCAGATCATTAGCCAGACATTGTTTCTATATAAAACCATGGATCTGATTTCATAAAATATAAAACATCCAACAGAAATTAACAGGAAAAATTGCTCCACAATCTGACAATTCCTATAACAATAAATTCCCCACGTTTCCTTCCTAAAAGCATTCTGGAAAAATACTCGGAAAGGTAAGCACATGAGAGTTCTTGAAGCACAGCTCTACCATGGAAAGCAACACTTTTTTCCTACGTACATATTCAATCACACCCTTGCTCCCAAAATAAGAACACCTTTATAAATTAATATTATTTATTTCTGCTAGCAAGTGGGAGTCAATTCAATAATTAGACAGGAAGTCAGACTACTGTGGTTCATGCATCAATGATATTGATGCGACCAAATTGTCCTTCTATTTCTTCATTAACTTTTCAATTTGCCTCTAATGGAAACAGCCACATAATTTAAGGACCAGGGACTTGTACACGAAAGACAAAGGCAAAAATGAAGTCCAAAGAACTGTAAACCATGATGTAAAATCCAGAAGAGAAAACAATGACATTTCAGAGTACAAACTGAGTTACAGGACTAACAGGTAGAAAAACTTTCACTTACCTTGTAAAAGAAACCAATTTGAAACAGAACTGATGAGACAAACCCACTACATTTATGATCTCTTCTTTTAAGAAGCAAGCACCATTTTAACTTCAAATATGCTAGCATTGCACTGAAAACAAAATAGAACCCTGACTGCTCTTCCCACGTTACATTTCATCTCCTTCATGCTCTAGAGTTGGATTTCATAAACACTAGGAAATTAACTATGTGGTAGCTTACTGATGAGCTCAAGAGCTTGAGCACTTAACTGCTTTACATAAAATTGTGTGAGGCTGAAGTACTCCTCTCTCCAACCCTCAACTTACATAACAACAGTATGCCAGACAAAACACTTTTTTTTTTTAAATAGTGCTCAGAGGTATTTGGAGAACAATCACTACTTTCTGAAACATGCTAAAATGTGGTAACAGTGCAATTTAAAAATATGCAATAAATTAAGTGGCAAAACTTCTAACCACTGAACCTTGAGCTACAAGCTATTTCATATCTCATGCTTACCAAAAACCACAGACAAATACATACAAGTTACGTCGAGAATAAGTTTTGTCTCAAGATTTTTAGTTGTGAGACTTTCCTGTGTGTTGTTAAATATGGAAAAAGATTTTTCTGTTCTAGAATATAGAAAAAAACAGATATGATCCACCAACACAAATTTTACTCCAAAAATCCTCATGCAGCTTTCTCATTTCTAATTTAGAGTCATTTTTACTCTAAAAAGTCTCATGTAGTATTTTCTACAGCAGGCACAAAAATGAGCACAGACTTCTGTTAGAAGTTGTTCCACAGCTTCATCCAGTGAACTTTAGTTGAAATTTTATTTTAGCTCACTGCTTTTGTTAATTAGCCTTTTCCTTTAAAAATATAATTAAAATAGACAAGTGAACCTTCCATTTCTGAAGTTGTAATCAGACTACTCCATGAGAGTAGCACGACTAGAGACAGCACTCCTATCCTTGCCCCAGCTGCTTACTCTCAGATTTTATTGCACAGCATTTGGAGACTGCCAGCAGCGCTCAGGGACACCGGGTGAGCTGGATGCTGGGCTCTGGTGGGATGCAGAGCAGGCTCTCCTGAGCATCATTCATTTGCTTTACAGGCAGACAGAGCATTCACCTTCAGTCTGGTTCTGAAAGCTTCTGTATTCAGTACTTAGGTGACAGCTCAGCCTACTCTCAATCCAAGAAAGTATTTCAAACTGCTTTCAGTGCAACATACAAGACTCCAGCTTTTTTAACTGTCTGAACTCCTGGCCATCCAGGCACACTTAAACAACACAGGGCACCAGATTGCAGCAGTTCACGTAGTACCCTCTGATGTAAGAGGGAATTAAACAGCAGCCTTTCCTAATCACAGTCTGCTCACTTGAAAGTCAGAAAGGCAAACGGACCTAGTTGTGCAACTTCTTCAAAGGCAAAGAGCTGAACTGTTTGCAACCAGCATATCCCCCTTGCCGCCTCCCACACCCACAACAGGGCACTAGCTCAGGTAACTGGTAAAAGTATTTGCACCCAGCAGTTTTACACTCATTGAACCAGGTTCCTCAAAAAAAAAGTTGGTTTGTTTTTCAATGGCTGTGTTATTTGAAAATACTTAGCAAAGATTTCATCTTGGTGTGCTCCCAGAATACTGTAATAGATTGTCAGCAACTCCTGGCCCTGCACAGGACATCCCCAAGAGTCACACCATGTGCCAAAGAGGGTTGTCCAAATGCTTCTTCAACTTTGTCAGGCTTGGTGCTGGGGACCCTGTTGCAGTTCCCAGCCACCCTCTGGGTGAAGAACCATTTTTTAATATCCAAACTAAATCTCCCCCGACTCAGCTTCATGTCGTTCCCTTGGGTCCTGTCACTGATCACCAGAGGGATCGGTGTCCGGCCCTCCATGTCCCCTCAAAGAAAGCTTTAGACCACAATGAGGTCTCCCTCAGTCTCCCCTTCTCCAGGCTGAACAGACCAAGAGACCTCAGACACTCTCCATCAAGGCCCCTCACTAAACTGCAAGGCATACAATGGGATGCTAAAAAACCCCAGAAATCTTTAAATATATAAAATCAGATTACAGACACACACAGAAAAAGGAAAGAAAAAACTATACAAGATATACATACCCAGTTTTAGGGCAGAAGGAGTCACTTCAATCTCACCAATGGGCTGAAAGGCAGCCAGCTGAGTTGCTACCTCCGTCTCAAAGGAGTCTGGGCTATTTCTGTCTGTCAAATTGCCATTGGTGCCATCAGTCTTACGGGGAGCTTCTTGTTCATCATAAACAGCAATCAGCTATGAAAACAAAAGATAATGCAGTTTGTATATTTAAAGTATTTCCAAACATCTTTTGTTTTTTTTTTTTAAATAAAAATTTTACTCCTTTAAAGTACAAAAACAATGATCTTATTTCAGAACACCTAACAACAAACATACAGGTTCCAGAAAGCACGTACATTTGTGTTTAGTACCATCGACTTCAATATGATTTAAGTATATGCTTCAGCACTGCCCTGTGCTGACACACATTTCTCAGAGTTAGCATACTGCCATTAGTGAGCATTTTACATTATTTCAAAACACTTACAGATGAACATGTTTAAAACCACAGAACAGCATTTAATTCTTGGGGGTAGAGGGTGTTATTAGTCTAAAAAATTTTAGTGCTACTGACTGACATGCTGCACAAAGGTAACACGACCACAGAAGCTGCAATGAGTGAGCAGATGCACGTTTTATTTGTAAGAACATAATAACTACATTCCAAGGACAAGATCCATCCAGCACAATGACAGAGCACGAGGCCTCCGTAGCTGTCCAACCTGTGCCTCTAATGATGGAAGTTTCTTGGTCCAGCACAGCACACATACCCCCAGTACTTCTCTACCCACCACGCATCTATCCCTTCCTCCCATCCTGCCCTGCGTGTACCAGGCACACGGCTTCTGAAAACTCTCTCTCAGTCACTGGCTCTTCCACCACTTCTGGCACTCGGGAAGGCCAAGACTAAGCAATGACAGGCTCCAAAGTCTGCTGTCCAAGGTCACACCAGTGTGGACATGAAAATGATAAAAAATACCAGAATAATTATTTTTTGCCTCTGCCAACCTGGCCTTTCACAAGGATCATCCTTTCGCCCCCTAGTAATATAAAGGGATCAGACAGTGGTTATGCAGCCTCATCAAGAAGTGGCTGGGTGTAAATTGTATTAAAGCTCCAGGAAAACAGTTCAGCATGTTCCAGCTCTGGGAAAGCAAACCAAAATATGATTAAAACAAAATAGAGGACATGATGTTCTCAGCCAATAGGATGCTTGGCACCCCAGAGTCCTCTCCAAAAGCAGAGGAGGTAAGAGCAGCAGTTCAAATGTTTTCCCTACCCTACCACCTGACATGACATAGTTCTTGTGCCATTTAAATGGCAAACACTTGCCTAAGGTGCTCATTTATTTTACTTTTTCTGAACTCCTTCAGATAATCCCATCTATGGGATAATGTTTTTCCCAGCTAATCAAGAAAAATCCCACAACACGCACAACTGGTTAGGCAATGTCAAGATATACACAGAAACAAGTTTAAAGGATTGATTTACTACTTTTTATCTCTCTCTGTGTTATTTTAAGGCATGCATACGCTCTCTCTTATAAAAATATTAGCACATCAAATCTCCTCTGACGCTTCCAAGAACTGTCAACAATTATATCCTATGAAAAACAGTATATTGAAACAAATGTTTAAACAAACTCATTTGCCCAAGGGAAGAAATGAATGTATGAAGGAAAAGGAAAGAAAAATCCTGAAGTGCTTCTAAAAGGAAGAAACTGACATTTTCAGGTCTTCCACTCATTTATAATTTGGTTGCTAGAAACGTGTCAGCTCGTATTTACCAAAGCACATTTCAGAGACACACAAAACCCTTTAAATAATTAGGTAGAAAACTTGCTCTCTTTTTCCATGTGGAGCATATTTCCTTTCCATGGCCATACAACTAAGTTTTTACAGCACACAATTTGGTTTTGACTTGTCCAAGGCATATAGGAAAGATTAATTCCAGTAGCAAGGACAACTCGCTTTGTACCTAATTCCTGCATAACATTCCAAGTGTTCACACTGCATTCATTTATGTCCCAAAACTACATAGAGCCAAAAAGGCTGACTGATATCCAGACACGAACAGATCACAACAATTTTCTCCAGTACCAAGAAGAAGAAACAAAACCAAACCCCCGTCCTATTGTATCTTTCATTTGTTTCTAAAATGACTATTCATATTCCTGCTATTATGGAAGTTCATCTTGATTCAGTAAGTCACACGACCATTGTAGACCAAAAGATTTGCTTTCTCAGTCTCACTTTCACTGTGGAAATTTAATTTCTAAGAAAGAGGCTGTTACTAATGAAGAGGAAATTGGAGATTGTGTAGGACTGTGGCACTGAAAGCATTTTAGGTAATAGCAAGATGGAAAGTTCATCTGAGCATCCACAATGTAAAATGGAATAAATGGAACTCGGTTGTGATTTGATGGGAACAACCGAATTCCTCAACTAGACCAAGCCAAGTTTCCCCTTGGTTTCACACTGTAGCATATTAAATGCTGTATTACTTTGGAATATTCTACGCTTACCACCCCAGGATGTTGCAGAGGTAAAAAGTAGGAATTGGTTAAAAAAGAATTAGACAAAGTTATGGAAAACACCAACAAGAACTATTAAATGGATAGGTACAAGCACTACCTCAGTCTCAGAAACCTCCAAAACATATAATAGCATAAACCAGAAGAGCAAACCGGGACAAACTGATGCTATAATTACCCTACTTCTATGTGCTCTCTGCAAGTATTTTCCACTGCTCACGGGCAGAGACAGGGCAGCAGCCAGAGCCTCTCTCACAGGCTCATGTACATCATGACACCATCGCATACTGTGGCTTCTAAGCACCCCACCTTTCCTCAGTCCCCTGAAGTTCAAATGAATCTTGTGCAGGAATGAAACAAAATTATTTTAACAGGCAAGTCAGGTCACAGACTCCCGACACTGCTCACAGATACGGTGCCTCACCTACTACCAGCCCCCAGAGGCTGAGTGCACCACGGCCACACCACAGCCATTTCCCTGCACTCCCGGCAAGGCTGCTCCTGCTCCTCACCATGGACACCTTGCACTTCCCCCGGGGCTGGTGACCATGTCCCCAGGGCTCCTTTTGAAGGGCCCTCAGTGCAGGGCGGGCGCTGCCCCTGAGGGCTGATGGAGTCCCGCTTTCAAAGGCCCTGCCCTGCACGAGGCCAAGGGCGTCGGTGGTGCCCACCCCACCTGCAGAGGGCCCAGGTTAAAATAAAGTTTTGATTGCAACAACAATATCCTATCACCGAGGGTCCCTAAAGCATTTGCCCTAGCACTGGGTGACACTGCCCAAGAGGTGAGCTTACAAGTCAAACACCTGCCTTGATACCTGCTCAGAAATGAGCTGGGTTCAGGCAGGTTGAGGTGCAGAAATCACAGTGCCCGAGCGTGGATAAAGCCCCCAGATCTTCTCCCTATATGGACGGATCACAAGTGAGTTGATGCTTCTGTCAGCTCTGCACCTTGATGCACCTGCCACTCACATCCAGCAACCAAGAAGGTTCAGCAGATGGAGACACGCTGGTTCCCCTCCACCCAACTCCTGCAGCAGAGGCATGAGAAGAGAAGACAACACTATTCCCCTTGCCAACTGTGCCCACATCAGCACTCCATTTCCACACTGCAAGCCAGAGCAGATGGGGCACAGCTGCAAGCCAACACCTGTGATACAGCCTGGCAAACAGCTGGAAGAAGACTCCACCTGAGCTAGACCACACAGGCCCAACACCTGCCTGAAAACGGGAAGCCTCTTACTGCTGACATTCTGTGAGCGACTTCTGAGAGAAATCCACAGTTCCGTAGTCTACACCCAGGCACTATTCTGACAGATTAAAAGAAACAAGGAAAATCTATTACTTTACAATATGGAACACATCAGTAATTAAGTAACATGATCTAGAGTTAAACTCCCATTTTTTACAGAGTGTGGAAATGAGATGCTACAGTACTGCCTGTGGAGGTAGCAAAGATGTGATGCCTTTCCTCCCAAGTGAAATAAACAGCTACTTGTTTTCTAAAATGTTTATTTGGGAGAGAACTCCTCAGGACCACAATTGTAGCAGCATCTTATCAGTAACAATTCTAACACAAATACACCGCTAATCAATCAAAGTATTATAAATATCTGCTTCAGCCTTTCAAGGGGAATTAATACAATTAAGGTTATATAAATTAACTACTCAAAAATAATTCTTGTAATTGACTTCTCATTTCCAGTATGGAAAATTCTTTAATTGGAACAGACTGCCGAACTCTTCTGATTGAAAAGAATTTCAGGACATATTAAGAAATCCCCACAAACATATCAATAAAACGACACCACTGTTTGCAATACTAGTTTATTCTTTACAAGTTCAATATTTACAAATATTGAGAATTCGGTAGGTCAGCTGATTGGGGTATTTTTAACAAATCAAAATATTAATGTAGACATTTGTAAACTGCATAAGTTGTACAATTTTGTACACTTGCTGTAGTCAGGCATCTCCTTTTTTAAAGGTTATTTAAAGAACACGAATATTTACTGTGAAAGATACATACGTATTTCTATATAGGTGAAATGGTTCTACAACCATTATTATTATTATTGCAATCTCTATTAACATCCTACCAGTTACCTACCAAACCAATAAATTACCAAAATTTAGTACTTATCCATCATTTTTGATTACTAAACTCTATCTACCAGTACTGACATAGTCACAACACAAGGCAGCAGTAATGATCACTTCCATTTTATTAGCATTTTTGCTGGTATCTTACTACAAGGCACTGTAATACAGCCAAATTTTAACTTTGTATGCTGCCCTATGGCACAGTTCTTCCAATACTTCACTGATATTTCAATTGCAAAGCTTGCAGAAAAGTAAAACAAGATTATGTTCAAATTATGTGACTACATTCCCAAACACACTCATTCGATTAAGATCAAGCGAAGGGCGAAGGGCACAAACTGCAGCTGCGCCTCCCGGGGCACTGGGGGAGACACCACACACACACAAGAGGCAGCAAAAGAAGTCCTTCCAAATGAAGATTGCAACAGTTTTGTTTCAGGACTTGCTAATTAAGCTTAATTAAACAATGAAAACTTCATGGAGTTTCAGAATTCTAAAGAAAAACATCCTCACCCTTGAAGAAATATCAGTGATTTAAGGCACTTGTTTGTTAAGTCAGGAACAGCTGACTTTACACTGCCCTATACACCATTTTAAATAAAAGGGTTCATAATTATTTCTCTTCAACACACACTTTTGACAACTAGATTATTGTTAATAAGGTTAAAATCTCTATATTTTACTAGCTTTTCTGTACTGAATTAGAAAATAGACAACACTGTTTCCTTTCTGACCCCAAACACGAGGCATGTACATGAAGTACTAAGGAAGAAATGGCAAAATACAAGCTTGTTTGCAATTAAATTAATCAGCTTTCAATTACTGTCA
Organism: Pachycephala philippinensis; assembly: GCA_013397055.1. Lineage (NCBI taxonomy): Eukaryota > Metazoa > Chordata > Aves > Passeriformes > Pachycephala > Pachycephala philippinensis. The sequence goes on from VWZT01009954.1 coordinate 1,548,486, forward strand.
GGATAAAATCTCTAAGAGAAGTTCTCAGTCATAGGCTAGCATTGGTACATGATTGAAAAGATACAATTTTCAACAGCTGAAATAATATATTCAAAAACACAAAAAGCAATTAAATGCTCAACTTCGATTAAATTTTTCATTCAAGTTGGATGGAAATTTTCCTCTTAATTTTTTTTTCCTAACATTCACTTTATCTAGATTCTTCTCTCACTTAGGGACAACTGGAGGCAATAAAATTGGGGGTTTATTCCAGACATGTTTGTTTCCTGTTCAGGTACTCTCTGTCCATGATTTCAAATGCCCATTTAGGAAAAAAGACTTTTTTTAACCATACCTTTACTTCTGATGGCCACTGCTCCTGTGGGAGTGGTTATCAGTTGCTCATAAAATAATGTGGCTAAAAAATTCTCCCTTTTTGGGTCCATTAGTAAACGACTTTTCAGCGTTTACGTTTATGACAAACGACAGAAAGCACCTGAATTTTAACAAAGAGCTGTCAGGAGGAGGGAATGAAAAGCTCAGTGACTATTTCATCAAGCTTCATGACATAAGGAGAAGTGATGGCTTAAGCTACAGCAGAAGCTGATGTTTGCCACAGTGCCACATCTTGCGTTTATCCCTACACATACACAGAGATGCAAAGATACACAGTGTCTCTGTATGTGACGTACTGATGCCAGAACACAGCAGTGTTCAAAATAACATTTAAAAATAATTTTAAAAATCACAACTGCAATGAGGTATACTTTTAACTTATGCCCACGAGGGGACAAGAAGACTTTACATTGAGGCAAGAAGACTGACAGTAAGGTGTACCATATGTTGAACCAAAAAAAATCTTCACAAAGACACTGTGAAAGTTGCTTCAGAACTCCACAAACCAATTAATGTAACATCAGATTTTATATATTACTTATAAAAGAATCCTGTTGAAATGGTTAAAAGATGAAAGGCTGGTAACAGTGTAACACAGACAGAACTAAGGTAATTAGGGCACCTCAAAATGGATGAAAGCCTTATTTAATTTTTCAATTTAAAACTTTCCTGGAGCTCTACAGCATTTCTCCAACATTCTTTCAAGGTGTTCTTCTGGTATATACTGATGAGTGTTTGAAATGGTATTCTTGCATAATAGTATGCTTTGGAATTCCTTAAACTTAAAATAAAGGCTGTCAAGGAAAAACACCAATATACACACCATATGGCAAGCCTTCCTTCACATCTACATATGAAAACAAATTACAGATATATTACATGAAAGCTATGGTGATTAGCTCATCTTGTTTACCTACATGCCAAAACAATATACACCAAAGTATCTTCCCAAAGACCACCTGACACTTTTCCTATCCTTGTTATTCAGATTTTTTTGGTACTGTCCAAAAGCAGCCAGGAACAAAATCCTACTGCCCACATAAAAACACCGGTAGCCTCTGCTCTGAAAAGTTTCCAAGAATACCAGGAAAATACTAACTAGGAAGAGAAGCAGCATGCCTAGCAGCTGCCAGGCCCAGCTCAAGACCCAGCTCTTTCAGGAAGAAGGGAAAGGAGTTTTTGAAAGGTCATGAAAAAAAAAAATTACCTGATTGATAAGCCCTTATATAATTCTTCTTCCTGTCCAACCTATTCCTCTGTGGGCACACGTGACTGTACTTCAAACAATGCAGCTGATTGGGTACTTAACATTGATATTTGTGGCAAAGTTTGATGAGCCCTTCAAGCATGACTGAGATGTAATTTTTTAAACCACTTAGTAACTACTTGAGAGCTGTTATGGAGATCCACAGTACAATACAGACATTCCTCGAGGGTTGACTTCGGGTAGCTTCCCTGGCAGATATAAATGCTAGTGCTAAAATGTCAAGGATTTATAATTATGATGGCGGATGCATAAAACACATAAAACAAGGCTTATTAGGGTTGATTGAAGTAAATATACCAAAGGACATTTCTCCTTTCTTCTGTAAAAGATTCATGTTCAATGCTATTTGTAGCCTGTCACACTCATTATGTTTTCATGTGAAATAGCTTCTGAGTTTTGCTAGATAACAAATGCCCTTTGCTTTTATTCTTCCTGTATCCAAGCGAAAAAAAAAAACAAATTGAAGGACTGTGGAATGCAAGACTGATTATTCCCTTTCTGCTTAAGTTGAAACTGAGTACTTTCACCTATATGGACTTTACAGAAGATGAGCTAATTTTGGAGAGTTTATAATGGCACTATAAAAATGTAGATAGTCAATACCAAAGACTGCATTATTTACTAGAACCATGCTTGTCAAATGCACTTATTGGAATCAGTCATTGAAAAGGAAAAATTTACTGTGCCATGAAATAAGACAGTCTGTACTTAGAAATGAAAGTGACATCTTAGTTACTATACTGTAAGCAGCAATAAATGTTCACTCTCATAATACGAATTACAGCAACCTCATAATATGAATTATCTTACCTTAGAATACTACTTCGATGCTAAATTAACTGCATAGTTACACAACAACACAAACCCCACCTGACAGAACAACCATCTTTGTAGAGAGAGAACCCACAGTAACTCTGGATACTCCAAGTCACACATGGTCAAGTGAGGCAGAGGAGTGGAAAGGCAAAGGAGGAGAGCTCAAGCTGCTCCCAGTTCCTGCTGCAGCACAGGCATTTTCACTCCTACTTTTAGCAGGCACCTTGCCTGGCATTCAGCAGACTTCTCCAACATCAACCTCTTCTCGCACCTTTCCAGATGCTTTTCAAGTCCTGAGCTGGCTTCAAATAACCTTTGGATTATATAGGCATGTGAAAATCCTCAGAAATTTACACCAAAGCAAAACTGTAGTGAAGAGACATTATACTACTTCAACTAAGACCAGAGGGCATAACTGAAATTTTTAGGAATTTGCATGGCCCTTCATACTCTAGGCAATGATTTACGATGTGAAAAAACAATTTGTATTGAGCACTTCAACCTTCACATATTTTCCAGATTCCAGTTTAATGAGTAGGGCCCATAGAACAGTTTAGGTTGGAAGGGATCTCTGGAAGTCACTGGTCCACTCTTTCACTCAAAGTAGCGCCATACTGGCACTTGGCTTAAACTTAAAGTTGATTCTGGTTGCTCAGAGCCAAACCAATTTTTGTGCATCTCCAAGGATGAAGATTTCACAAGTCTCTGGGCATCTGTTTCAGTGCTTGACCACTCTTGTAGCACAAAAAGAAGTCTCTTATATCTTAACAGAATCTTCCTCATGACCATTTAATGTCCATTACCTCTCCTTTTCTCACTGTGGACTTTCAAGAAGGTAGGGTGCAGTCTCCTCTACACGCTCTCTTATCCTATGAAGTTCGTGTACCGTTTCTCCCCAAGTCTCATGTTCAACCTCTGATCTTGCTGGTGATCTTGTGCTGAGCTAGCTTCAAATATGTCAATGCCTTTCTTGCACCAAAGGAGACCAAAACTAGATACAACAGCCCAGCTGTGGCCTCACAAGTGCCAAACAGATGGAATTGCTTCCCTTGGCTACTATCCTGAGTGTGTATTTAGCTTTCTTAGATGTAAACCTGAGACAAACCTAGAACAACTTCTACCAAGTCACTCTTCTTTTCTCTCTCTCTCATTGATTTGACAATATGCATCATGTGCAAAAACGTGTTTTAGCTTTGGCCCCAATTACTCAATGACAGCATGTGAATTAGCTTTTTGCTTGGTTTAAACAGCTTTGATCTTTTTAGAGGACATTACGGGATGGGGCAATGGAACTTTGGAAGTAGAAAAAAAGCAGTGCAAAAAGTACTTGAATTGTAAAACCCATCAGAAAATGTAAAACCATCTGTACAGCATAGCACACACAACAACTTCCATTAGTACAGACAGGCTTGATAAATCTTGGGATGTTGCCACACGTCATGCAGTTCTCACACTGTGTTTCTGTCTGTGCAGAAAAACATTTCAGTATTTACAACTGCCAAGAGTCCTATTCCTACTGATGCCTTGCTTAGTGAGACTGTATTATTTGCCCTGTCTCCGACAGTTTATATGTCAGGCTCTAGAAAGGCAAAAGTAAGCTTACAAAACTGGTTGTCACCTTGATGAGGAAAGGTCTGTCCCTAATGATAAACTAATGCTATCAGTCTCTCCTAGTTTGTTATTAATTCTGTCAATACACAGTATTCTTAGGCAGTTTCTAGTGCATTATAATAAAGTATGCACAGCCCTTTGAAAAAAACTGGAAAATAAATAGTTTTTTCCTTTCACACAGTGACCTCATTTGCAGAAGCATCATGACCCTATAACGCTTCAGTAGTAGAAGTCAGCTGACCTTGACCTCTAGCAACCACGTCTCTAAACAAAGCTCCTAAACGTCATGATGCTCTTATGCATAAAATTTGAGACAGAGGAACATGAGGAGAGGGGAGAGATGTTTAAAAGAAATGCAACAGAAATATCACCAAAATCTTCAGAATGTATTTAGTAATTGGCTAGTTCACATGAATTGTTTCACCATACTCATTAATAGAAGACTACAAAGTCAACCATTGTCACTTGCAGAAGAATTGTGTTTTCTTTTTTTTTTTTAAAGACAAACCAGTTTATGAAGTCTACAGCAACTGAAGAAGAAACCTATAAAGTTATGCTGTCTCAGAAGATCAGTAACAGGCAAAATCGTGAAATATTCAGGAACTTCAAAAGCAGCATAGTGGTTCCAAACACAAATATATATTCCCAAATGAACTACCAGAACAGAAGGACTAGAAAAAAATTATTTTGACTTGACACTGTAATGCACCATTACTGTGAAAACAATGAAACTAAAAGTAACATTTCTAGAGATAGTCACATTCCTGGCAATAACAAAAAACCCTTCAGTAAGAATTACTCATTTCAGCAATCAGTTCATAACAGACATCCTACTGCTGCCTTGCTCATTATACTCCTTAAAAGAATGATCTACATATTATAAATTTCAGTCATTTTTTCACCCTAACATTAGCTGCCCACAGCATAATTTCATAGATAAGTTTCTTAATTTCTTAGTAAACAAATTAAATGTTGACATCATGTCCAAGATCCACAGTAAAATTAAACATCCTTTTAAGGTTTTCTGAGAGTTAAAATTCAGAATTGAACAGAACAAAATGGTATTTGAAAAGTTAGTAGCAGCCACTTATGTACACACGTGTGTTACGCACACCTGGGACATGAATGTGTTTGCAAGCAGACGAGACATCACAAATACCCTTCTACTACCCATCATTGATCCTTGTTATTCATATATGAACACATCCTATTAAAACAGAATGCACAAGAAAAAAAATAACACTCAAAAAATTACAGTAGTAGTAATATACTTGTCCTTCTGCAACAGGTACGACCCAAAAGGTAAAACCAATGCGTACTTTCTGTAAGTGATATTATAATTGCTCATTAGATGGATTTTGACACAAACCTCATTTCTAAGGCTGAATTTCAATACCCTATTAACTACAGTGTTAAACATTTACTTGATGCAAAGTTTTGTGTAACATTTAGCTGTAAAAATGCGGATTGCAAGTCTAACCTCTGAGCGATGATTAAAATCATCTTAACATTTCTTAAGGAGACTATTTTCTGCAAAAATAAAACATCAAAAGAAAAGGGAACTTCTTTGTTGTACTGAATATATTCTAATACACTGAGCATTGTTTCTTACCTACTCTAATTAAACTAAAAATTTTTATTAGATAATAAAAAACACTGAAGAATACATTTAGCCAAGATGTTGAATTCAATTAACAGTCCTATCACTCCAAAATACTGGTTTAATGTGATCCAAAGCTTTCTTTTTTGGGAAAAAATAATCTTTATGCTTAGGGCATAGTTTCATTTTCATTACAGTAGTTTGAATATTCTGCAAAACAGTGATACGTCTTGGGAATAAATGACTTCAGACCATTCAGATCATTACTCAGAAATTTCAAATGTGATTTTTTCAGAGAGAAGCTTGTTCATCCATTTTCCACTTCTCATTACAAATGATTAAATTATATTCATAAAGCAAAGCACTTTTATATAAAAACCCTCAAAGTGAATGATATACCAGGCTTCACTTTCAAAAGTAAGCTAAACTACTTAATAAACAACACAATGGGAAAGGCGTAAAATACTTTCAGCTAATAGAAAAGTCTCCTGAAATTTTTCAGTTGTCCTACATCTTCCAAAATCTTGAACATCACAAAGAGTCATCAAAACTGAAGGCAAACAACCAGCTCAGTATTTTAGGCACCTCCAGAACAGTGATCACAGCTATCTCCTGGCCTATGCATGCTGAGGTCTCATCAGACCCTGTAACAAAGAATTTGTGTTTTTCCAGCTTTACTGCTACTGCTTGGAAGGATTCACAGCAGAAACACATTTGCCTTCCTCACTGCCTCATCACCTTGTTACCCAGCATTATTGAAAGGGTCTGAAATATATGAACGTTCAAGTTGTCAGAAAAAGCTAACAATATTGATTCAGTTCTTCATCAACTATTATGGAAGATGTTTTTAAACATTTTTCTTCCAGTGTGGGCAAAGAAACCAATACTGTATTATGAGAATGACATTGCTGCTCCTCTGACTCAGTTCCTGCATTTGGATTTCTGTTCTTCTGTGGCTATGCCACATTGAGCATCCAGTCCCCTCCAGGTACACCCCACTTTCATAACAGCACACTGCTCTTTGAGGCTTCTGAGGCTTTAGAAAACCCAAGGGGAAAAAAAATCCACAAAGAAAAATTCCAGACAAGTTAATAAATATATTAACTCTGCCTTGAATCCTTATCCTCCAGTCAAATTATTTTCTTTTCAAGAGCCTAAAAGTGTTTTTTCACAGTTAGCTGAAATCAAGTCTCGGGGGTTTCTATCCAGTCTAAGTTAAATAGCTTTTTCTTAGTAATTCACCCACACTCATTGCAGAACTTGACATTGGTCTTCACACAGGCCCCCAAAAGTACCTTTACTTCTGATTTAAAGACCTGTGTGCCTTTAAAAAAGAAACTAAACCAAAACCACACCTACAAACACACAGAAAAAAAAGCTCACACCAAAACACAACGCTCCATAGTGACAAATGGGAACCACGCGTGGCAAACCCCAGGATATCCACTATTCACTTCAACACAAATGGGAGAGAGACGTTTAAGATGAAAAAAATGCCACTCCTTTCTCTCCCAGGCTGTACTTTAATCTAGAAATTAAACCAGGGCACCACACAGGCTGAGGCTGCCGACTGGTGCCCAGAGCCAGGCTCAGTTTGGCTGTTCTCCATGGGAGCTCCATGGCCTGACACTGACACCATGCCAGGACAGGGTTTCCATCAGCCTGCCCCAAAAGGTCAATGCTCAGGAGAAGTGCATCCCCCACGTACCCTTTGCATGGAGATTCAGGGATTTCAGAAAAGCTGAGAAACAGAAAATGACAGAAATTCATCTTCTCTTCAAAGACATTAAGTGACAAAGGAAAATCTGCCAAATATCTACTACACGGGACATATCAAAACAGAATTGAACATTGTGTGCAGATAAAAGACATTTTTTCCTACATTTTAACTTGGAATTAATTTTAAGTAAGTTTGGCTAACACAAGTGAAACACAAAGACATTATAAAAAATGTGACAAGGGATATGTACTCTAAACAGAAGTTCTGACCATATTTGTGGTAAGAATTTATTTTTGCTCTTTGCATTTTCCTATACATGCTGCTTAGGTTACGTGGGACTAGCACACAGTTTGGAATCAAAATGAAGTTTGCAGAGTTGTGCTTCCAAGTCTTCCCTCTATCAGTAGCCTACTAATGACTCCTTAGTCCCTGGCCACTTGGCCTTCAGGGCTTTAGTACAAGGAAGAGGTAAGAAGGGCAGCTCCATCCTCTACCCTGGGCTCCAGTCCAAAGTCATCACAGTAATTACCAGGAGGCTTCATTTTGCCTCCTCTCTCATTCTGTGCTTTCAGACACTATCAGGAAACTCTACAGCTTCTCTTGACTCATCTGAGGCATTAGTCTTTGGACGTGTCACCCCATTCCACCAGGATTATTTATAACTGTATACTAATCATTTCTGATCTACACTTCAACCACGACTTGGCAGCATGAGACAGGTAGGCTGCTGCATCATCTGTAAGGTAATGCAAATTAGACTAAAGGAAAGAGAAGGATTCCACAGTCAATTCCTACCCTCCGAAGAACTGCTCACAAGTAGCATGTTTCCCCTCACAAGAGGGGAAAGCACAGAGCCAGCTCATGGAACTAGAGCTTTCTGAAGAGATAAAATGACGAGCTCCTGAGAGTGGTAGATGACAATTCTTGGCAAAGATAATATTCTCATTTCAGTTTATCTAGGCAATTAATTCAAGAAGAAGCACATTCAAAATGAAAAATCATCTGATCACTGAAAAGCAGGGAAGCTTACTAGTCTTACTTTCTTACAGCCGCCAAAAAACAACTGAATGCAAGAGCTGAGTTCCATTCGCTCCAAGACCCTGAGAAATTCTTCCTGGTCTCATCTACTTTATCAGCTGCATAGTCTATCATGCATCATCTGCAAGCTGCTTCTGTTCAATATACCAGCTTTAAATGCAAAGCTCTTCTCAATACACATTCAGAATGTTTCCCATTTTTTCTTAACTAAAATTCATTTTAGTTCTCCGCAGCTTTAATTGAACTTCAATTACTAAAACTAGCTTGACACAAGCCATGAAGAAGGAATTAATAGTCTACTAAATAAGAACTGTCACTCAGCATTTCCTAAGCTAAATGTAAAAATTAAGACTCTGAATAAATGTATGCTAAGTATCAATGCATAAATATGCATATAATGCATTTTCCCCTTTTAAAAAAGTGTTAAATTTAATGTAAAAACATTTGATTGCACATCAACATTTTAGTGGCGATCAATCACTGAAAATCAATGATTCTTTTAAATAAGTGCAGAAATATATTTAATTGAAATCCAATTACTTTAAATACATTTTTGTTTACTTTTCAATCACTTAAGACTTCAGGCAGTTCACTCCATGGTTAGGAAACAGGGTCTCAGGACATCACCCACTAACTACTAAAGCTTTTTTCCCTTCTGCAATCAACACAGTTGTTACAGTGAAATATACCAGCAACCCAAATTTCTCATCCAAAAGTGTATCACTGAGGGTTTACCCACACTCAATCTCTTTACAGATTTTTTTATGCCATTAAAATATTCCAATCCTATTAGAATGCAAATATAAAAGGGTAGAGAGAGCACACATAATACCATTAACATTCAAAGATTTCTTGCTCCCCATTATCAGATATTAATTCTCACATTAACTGATGTTTTGTTAAAAGAAAAAACCAACAAAAAACCGGAATCCATTAGCAGCTGCATTAAAAGCGAACAAAAGAGGCAACAACTGCTGATGTGATTATGCACCTAACCCTTTCTGAAAGTTTCCATATCCAAGAACACCAAACAAGCACTGCTTCAACTTTCATTTCACACCAGGTATGTAAGTACATGTTACTGAAAAACAACCTTGACAGGGTTTCCTGCATACCGGTATTTTTAGCAAGCTTTGAAAAACAATAATTCATTTTTAGAAGTCTCTAGATGGTTTCCTTTAAGCTCTTTTAAAGCCACAATATGGTATGTCTGGGGGGAAGAGGAAAAAAAGCCATTTTTTCATATAAGCAGCATGTTTCAGTTTCAACTGCACCAAGGTGGCAGGTGCCAGCCAGGAGCCTGCCAGCAGATGGAAGAGCCCAGCTCAAGCAGGCACTTGGAACACTGTCAGCTACCAGAGCTGGTGTACCCTTCCCTTTACAGGCTTCTCTCTACTGCATACATGGCACTTGGTGCTGTTAGTGGGAACAGTCGGAGCAGCCGGACACTTCACACAGCAGAGAGATCCCAAGCAAACAGCTACACTTCAGTTACGGGCATACAAACAGCTCTTGTCCACCCCAGCCACTTCATGCCCAGACAAACAGCAGCAAATGAAAGGGGATCCTGGGTGATACACCTTCATCACAGCTTGCATTCTCTCTTTGGAAATCCGTGAATCCAAGATGCTCAGATCAGTACTATATAAACAGAAATCATGTAAATTGACAGCACGTTTCTGTTTTAGTCACATCCCCACTCACACCTGCAGGAGTCTACCATTACTCCTCATCTTGAACATGTGTTGACCAACTTGATTAATCTATGTATCTCCCCAAAACAAGGTCACCCAAAACATCATCAGAATGCCCTAAGACGTACTGCACGTCCAACCAGATCAGAGCCTCACCAACACTCAGTAAGTCACTCAACTAATATTTCCTCAGGCATTACTAAAAACCACAAGTTAAGTCGTCTGAGTCACTAACAGCAACTGACTTATCTATGTTGTGGGTACTTTCTTCCACATCATAGGAACATGAAGCCTACCAACCAGTCACAGCTCCTCTGAAAAGTCTGGCACTTCCACTATTCCCTCACAGATGTTCACATTACCAATTAATCATCACCATAGGGAGTCTCAGCACAGAGGCTAAGGGTTGAATATACTCACTTCAATCTTACTTTGGAACTCTTTCAATATTTTCCAAATCAACAACAAAATATAAGTGAAATAAATCAAAGAATTCACATCCACACCCGAATATATAATGCAGCACAACAAACTGCCCTATAATTTTACCTAAAGGAGGTAAAATGATTTTAAGGTACCATAAATCCCATCCCGAGTTCTAGCACTATATCATTTTATAGATTCAGATGCCTTTGACAAGGCAAACTAATATTCTAGGAAATTTAAAGCTTATACAAATACTGTTGAAGCATTCTAAAAAGGAACACAAAAAGCTAACAGCTCTGCTAGTAAATAGGAATTATTTTGTATTGTATTCAATTATTTAAAAAAAAACCTCAAAGCATTGAATTTATGTCCTACCAAGAGTGTAAGACAATATGAAGAATTTCCCCATATTCTCAGTGGATGATGTATTAATGTTATTAAACATTTTCCATTTCCACAAATAAAAAACATTGCAACAGCTACATTCCAATTCCTTAATTTTAACTGAAGCACCTAAACCCTATATCTCCAGAAAACTGCGCTGGTTTCATTAAGCTTATTTGTTACTAACAGCACACTCTATCTATGTACTAACAATGGAAGGTCACAAAAATAACCAAGTCCAAGAAGCATACTGTGTGTGTACATGTATGTTTCATGAAGGCTTGTGAAGTACAGCAGAATTATCCTTCCTACTCCACCAACAAACATAAATGCACCATGAAACTATCCAAGATCATACAGGACATCCATGACACACCTGGAGTTCAGTCTGCTTCTTCCAAGTGCCATGAAATGATCTTTTCTCCTTACTGACATTTTCTGTTAATACTCAAGTACTGCACAAAGTCTTGATATCACTCTTCCATATGGAAGAACTGATGTGCTACACCAAATCACTCGCCCACAACTGCCCACAAAACCAATGACACACTTTGGAACTGAAGGTTCCACTCCCTGTGTTATCCAACAGGCCACGACAGCCCTGCAGGTCAATGTGAGCACTCTGACTGCAAAATGCAGTAAGGAATTTTAACCTGTTCTTTTTACAGGGAAAGAATTTCATCATCATGAGCCATGTTGCTTCAAGCACACATAAGCAGATTTCACATGAATAGACAGGTATTTGAAATAAGAATTCTTTATGCGGGGTTTCAGGTGAACCTGCTGTTTTCAAGCATCCAGAGCTCTCACAGAATAGATAAAACTGCCTGTTGTATGAAATAACTTCTTTAGAAACCTCCACCAGGTAGTGACTTGCACTTTAATTACTTGCCAAGATGCTTTATTGGGAGCACATAAAGTCTGTCTGCAGAGACATGCAAATATTGTTAAGCAGAATTCACGTGCTCTCCATAAAGCTTGTTTTCCAAATTTGGATTGCTTTGTGTGGGAACAGAATTCCCATACCGAGAGATGGAGATTTTAGAACTGCTGATTCACTCCACAGAAGCTCTTACTCCTAACATCAGTATGTACCTGAAAAAAAAGACTCTGAGCTGCAAAGCTCATCTGTAGACAGTGCTGCTAGAAAAAAAAATCCTTGTCTATGTGGCTGACAAGCATACATTAGTCTGAATTTTTTCATAAACCATACATTTCTAAAAAAATCATCCATTTTATGACAAATCAACACTACATCCTTTCCCAAATCTCATATTTAAATGCACTCTTTTAAAGGCAGAATAGATTTGAGCAGCCTATAAAGCAGTTGAGTCTTTCACAAGCCATCATCACTGTTTCTATACAGCAGTAGAGGAGTACACAGCAGGATTCGAGAGTAGACAAAAACATGTAAAAACCAAAGCAAATGCATAACTCAGTATGGAAATACTAACAAACCACAATTCCTGATATGCACTATAGGAACTTATAGTTTCAAGGTCTTCCAGAAACATGCACTTTTGTTTGTTGGAAAAGAAACACACCAAAGAAAAGCATTACCAGCTAACAGGAAAAAAACATACTAAGAAGTATAATTTCAATACAGTTAAGGCAAGTGTCACAAACCTACCTTTGTAGGAGTCGGGAGAGGAACACCTACAGCATGCTCTAGTTTTCAATAGCAGACTACTGGATCTTACTGAAATTTTAAATATTCAGGGCTCAGTTAATAGCAGCTTTGAAAACTGCAGAGATGTACGAACAGTTTTAACTGAAAACATTCCAAATGAGTAACAGAAAGACTTGAACACTCGCATTAAAAGTCAGCATATATGGAGTGTGTCCCACAACTTAAACAAAAAAGACAAAACAAAACAAAAACCACCTTGTATTCAAAAAATGGGGAGTGGAGGGAAGAATAGAAGCCGTTTCTCATAGTTTGATCACAAAGAAGGAATTAAATTATAAGTGACACCATTCTAATGAACCAGAACTGATTACAATCTTTTTTAGGAAAAGGTATGCAAAACCAACAAATAAAATGCATCAGAGCTTGATAAAGATCACTAGTTTAGCCTCAATGTTATCTACTGCACATCTGCCACACCACATTATCTTACTACTCAAGCATCATTTTTGCATTCTAATGTAGTAGCTTCATCAGATTAATGCCCAAGACATTTCAGCTGTGTTTCAAGTAAATAAGTGGACATACAGGAATATTATGCATGGCCTGTACCACTGACACTAAGCAAAGAAAATGTGATTAGCACCAAATTGCATCTGACAGGGGAACCAGAAAGCTGTCAAACACAATGACATGGATTCAGTATTTAGAAGGTAAAAGGGGGAATAAAGAAGCTGGCCAGTCTGGCATCGAGACAGCAATAAAACACAACAGCTATGATAAATTAATTCATTTACTTATGAAAAATTAGAGGCTTCACCATGCAGCTCTCATTTATAATCTTGTCAATCTGGCAGAATAAATAAAAAGCCTATACAATGCACAGTGGGATGGAGGGGGGAAAAGAAGAACAGATTTTTGCATTTAGGCTAACAGAATAATTTCTTACATTAAATCACACTGGATCAAGCCTTTGATAGGAGTGACTAATGCAAGGATACATTACAGCAGGGATTAATGTGTTAACTAGAGACACAGTGTTGAAACAACAGGAAGGCTTGAGATCAAACACTCGGTAGCCACATAAAACAAAATTAATTTTTTACCTGCAAGAGATGCAATTACCAATAGTCTATCAAAAGGATACCAGGAAGAGGTAATGAGGCAAAAGTGGAAGTAAACTCAAAAGACTGGTCCCTGGGACAAGAACAGGCATTGGAAGGAGGTGCTGTCCTCCTAAGAGCTGCCTGGTGTGGCCACTAACACCAGTCTGCCTTGGAAATCCTTTCCAGGTAAAACAAGCTCTGCAACATCCTGCAGCTCTGTCTCTGCAGTGCTTTCCAAGATGTTCTTCTGGGGTCCCCAGGTAGACTCAGCAGCTAATACCTCAATAGCAATATGGATACAGTAATTTTTTCTACTGAGATCATTGTCATAAACAGGAGATGGTCTTTTAAATTAGTCTTTCAGTGTCTGGCAACTGCCAGTAGGTGAGTTCAGACCAGAAAACATCAAATTTCCTCATAATGGAAAAAAACCCACCCATATCTTAACAGAGCATGATGGATCACCACCATGAAAGCAGCAGCAAGGCCAACTGTCCGCACCAGCACAGAGGCTGGATTTTAACCATCAAGCATTTCACTTTGAGTGATCACTGCAGATTATTCACATCTTACCTACACTGAGCCACAAAGTGTTTAGGGTACAGTCTGTTCATACACAGCTCCGAACACTGGAGAGATTGGTCCAAAAGCCAGCGAACAGAGCTGCCCCACCACTTGCTAGACATTTACTCTACAGCAGCCCAGAAGGACCCCAGGAGATCAGGCAGCCATTGTGCCCCACAAATCAGTTTTGATGCCCACTGAAAAGGCTGGCATCAAAAGACAAGCTAGTCACCAGCAGCATTCTCCCACTATTTACTACATGTCCAGCTTACAAGGGAGTGACAGACCAGGGCACACGAGGCCTTTGCTGACAAGCACACAAAAACTCTGTGGCAGCACACGTTCTGTGGCAGATTCGGAACTTTAAGACCATTCTCATTTAAGACCAAGACTGATGGCTTAGTCCAAAAACACCCTTCTCCCTATCAAGTGTAGTTCCATCTACATGACTTTTATTTTTATCAGCACATGTGTGGAGTGGTGGAAGAAAAGAATGAGGAAGAAAAGTGTCACTTCTAAATCAACAGACACAGCAGCAGAGCGCCAGGTCTGTGGCACAGAGCAGTTCTGTCAGCCTTGTGACTAATGCCAGTGTTACTGTTTGTGTCCTAACCTCCAGAGTTAAAAACAGTTAGTACTGGTACAGAGCTATTTTGAAATCTGTGAGGTGCTTGAGAACAGATCCTTTTCTAGTTCACTTAGGAGAATCAATTAAATTAACCTATTTTCATAGAACTATTAGCCCTCAAGGTCTTGACTTTTGTACATTTGCCACATACCTCTAGCCATTATAATGATTTTTTTAATATGCATTATTTTAACTACAATATTTTCATTTTGGTCTACAAAGTACTTTTTATCCAATTCAATATATATACAATTCAATGCACATATACATACTGTTTGACACCTTCTGTTGCAAATCCACAGATTAAAAGTGTTGCAAGGCCAGCTGGGGTTTACTTGTGAATTTCTGCAAGATTCTGATTTTTTTTCCCCCATGTAAACTTAAGTATGCAGTCCTTATGTTTGAAGGGCCAGCCCTCCAAATCCAGGCTTTATCCTAGTTATATAAAAAGATAATGAAAACAAAGATGGTCATTGCTTAAACGCCTAAGATGAAAACAGTTAAGCAGGACTAGAGGTGTAATTGATCTCCTACCTGTTGACATTTAGAGGCCCAGTCAAAAATTACATGCTATTGAAACAACTATTTATTTTCCCAGTGTTCTGCATCTCCACAACAAAACCAAACCAATCCTGCAGAATTCCTGTAGCGGAATATTTAGTACCTTATCATATGGAGAGAATTGTTTTTAATACAAGAGTACAAATAGTAGGGGTTTAGGATCAGCCAGTACTTCAGGTTCTCTGCCAATTTGTGGCCTGCTTTGCTTTTCCATCACTGAATTTTACTCAACCTTTTGAGAAAGACAATCTTCGTGTACTTTATGATCCCAACACTTAAGGCCCGGAAGAGGGCACAAAGTGACCCTGAAGAAGCCATAGGTCAGGCTACCCAAGAACATTTATTAACTGACCACTCAACCTTTCATCGGTCAAATTCACAACCATAACCTCAAATGAATTTTTAATTCTTTCATATCTGATTTTTACAAAGCTTTGAGAGAGGCAACTTAAAAGGCTACACTGTATGCATCACTTGCAACACAGCCAGAGGAAAAAACCACAATTATTACATTGCTACTACATCTAAAATTTTAACATCCAATGTCAAAATTTCAGCCAATTTCAAGCCTTAAGGAAGAAAAATACATACAAGTGCATATATATAAGTTTGTATGACCTACATGAACTCAGAGCATAACCACAGTAGGGAGAAAGGGAAAAAACCCCAGCCTGATGCCTCTGTGTGACACAAAAGTTACAGAAAATACTTGGTGCCTATCTCAATTCCCACACCATATAACTGCTCTTTAAAGCATGTTAGAAGTACACTTTTCAGCATAAATACCTTTTTATTTTGACACTACCTGCTCCACTATGAAAATGTTGTAGTACAGCTCAGAACCATGCCGTAAAAGCCTGGCTTATGATTAAGTTTCTTGTACTGTATTCTGGGGCAGAGTTTTTGTGTTGTTGCTTTTAAGGTACACTACTAAAGAAAACAAAATACCTTACTAAACAAGTATGTTAAAAAAAGTAACTTCTCAAGACGTCTATAGCTGTAATTGCAAGGAAGTATAGAGCAGATAATTGCAGTCCCACTGTCACTAAGAATTTGCAGTTGGTCACGATACAAAGCATCACCAGCTATAATATCTTGTTTGAGCATCTGCTGCTCAATCAAGACGGATTTTGGAAACATTTTCCTATTTTCTTTTCATCTGCACTATTGCAAGAGAGCAAACCATAGGGTTGAGACAAGGAGCAGATCATAGGCAATACAGCATTACTGGAACATGCATTTGGTCTACAAATTCCAAGGGAGCCATGGATATTACAGTGAACTGCAAACACATACTGAATTGCAGTCTAAGTAATTTGTTTTCATCTCTAATCCACAAGTTCAAGTAACTTAAGCAAGCACTTAAGTATTTTGAAATATTTAAATCTGAAAATAAACCCACAAATTTCTATGTTAGTCCAGTAGGCACAGGCTAGAGCCCAGGTTCTGCAGTATTCGACCTACTCAATTACATTTGGGGAATTTGTCCTGACCTACAGGGGCACTTGGGGAACTGTCTGCATCAGAAACGGCTGGGGATTGCAGCTTTTCAGACCAAACCACTCTAGCAAAAAGGGCTGTGTAATTCCCAGTAAGCCGTAGCACAGCACAGTCCATTGTCATACACAGCCTCTCTCACACCTGCCAGCCTGCGTGAGGAAAAGTAAAAGCACTTGGCAGGTGATTTTCTGCAGAGGGGGCGAGACCCCTGCTGCTCACCAGGAAGCAAAGTAGAGCTGCAGGTTGGAGCTGCTCACTGATGCTGTAAGAGGGCACAAAGAGCATCCCTGTGGCACAAATGCTCATCCAAGCTCCTGTGCACTTGAGCTGCAGCTGCAATCTAAAGGCCAGCGAGGGCACAGAGGACTAATGGCATCACTAGGGCCCAAACAGCTTTAACCTTACCTCTAGCCCAACTCTAATGTAAATTTCTCTATATTTGCCTTAAGAACCACTTCTCACCCATCCCTGCCCATCACTGACTGCACCCACTGTCTTCCCTCATGTTTCCTCAGCCGTTAAAGCCACAATGGTATTAAATAGATGCCGCTGATGAGGAATAGGACAGAGAAAACAGGGAGACTACAGGTGTATCTGAAACTGTAACTCAGCATAATCCCTGGTGATTATGTGGAAGATTAAACAAAACATGATCCCAGCTCTGGGCAACTTTGAAGGCTAACAAACGCCTGGTGCTCTAGAAGTTTAGGATGTAAGGAGGCCTCAGTGGGGTATGAACACTGCACCATCTTTTTCTGCAGAACCCACACTATTAAACATGCTATTTTTTCCATATTCCCCAATTCTTCCAAAGTCTAGCATTACGGTACCAAGGGTGACCCACACAGCTTAATCACTTTTCCTTCAATGTTAATGTCTTAAAATTTTTATTCCAGCAAAGAATTTAGAATTTATTTTACTGAAGAAAGGCAATGTGACAGTTCTTTTAAGAAATGCACTAATACAGAATTAATGACAGGGAAATTGTTTATCTTGTCTGGTTTGCAAACATTTCTTTATATCTAATACAGTATTAGCTGAAAAATTACTGTGATAAAAGTATTTTTCACTGCAATCACACGTACACAAAGTGACTGATAAAATGGCAACCAAATCAAATATTTAGCTTTAAAAAAAAAAAAANAGAAAAGGAATTCTAAGTTAAGGCTCTCTATCTTCACTTCTCATGTTACATCTAAACTTCAAGCAGAAAGTAACGTTGCACCACTCTCCACTACAGAGAGCACGCCGAATAACGTACGACAAAACAAAACTGTGAGCAGAATGTCAGCAACACCTTTTCATTTCTTTGCTTTTGTCAGCTTGCATCCAAAAAGCACCACAACTTTACTGTTAATTGACTCTGTTTGTGCCTTCCAATCTCCCTCAACCATTGAGCAGCACCTTCCCTGAGTCTTCTTAGGAGTGAAGGAAAATGTCCCATTTCCTGAGAAGCAGTTAACAACTGAAGTGTTCCACAGAAGGGTGAAGAAGCAGTATCAGATAGAGACAGAATAAGTCAAATTGTTTTTAAGTAGATTTGAATACTCCAAAAACATAATTAAAATTTTATTAATTTTTCATAAAATAAGTTATCTTTGTCTTATAAAAAGCAAAATTTTTAACCATTTTTTTACCTACTTGGAGCAACTGAACAGATACAAATGCTTTCATAATGATAATCATCCAACACATAATGCAAAGAAATTAACTTAAGAATAATTCCACTTCACAAATCTGGAATACAGAAATATTTTCCAAAGACATTCAGATACTAAAAATTCTTTAAATGGACAAACCTATCAAAAGTTATCCTTAATACAAACATAGCTATCATAAAACTTAAACAACAACAAGAACAATTCACCAACAATCACTGGCTTGGGAATGTAACTGCAGATCAGTCACTCCTGAGGGCACAGTGGGCACCTGCAAACTCTGGATAAGCTGGTTTTCAGCACTTCTTATAACATTCACTGCAAATGAGCTAAAAAGTCTAACAGAATATATATTGACCTAACAGACAATACTGGTTACTTATAAAAATAAAACCATTACTGTAAATATCTTTGAAGTATAAACTCTCTCCAAAAAGCTTTATTATAATTTATCAGGAAAAAAAAATTGGCCAAGACATTAGTTATTTTCAGGTTTAGATTCAGTTTAAAAGACTAAGAACACAGCTGAGACGCACCCGAGAAATCACACGAAGCACCCAGTATATGTAAATTGTCAAAATAAAACCCCATACTGCTACCAACAGTCTTCCATCAATTAGAAATTGTTGAAAAAGATACTCAACATATTGTAATGCAGACGCATCACTTCAACACCTAAGGAAGTATTACCTATATATTTTGAGGAAGTTAAGTCACTTCTCGATCAGTCAACATTTGCCCAATCTCTACTGCTTAGGTAAAGCTACACATTTCTGTTTTGTCACAGATTACTGATTTCAAGGTTTTCAGGAAATTGTTCTAGAACTCACTGGAAATCTAAGAAAATAGGAAGAGTTTAAAAAAACCCTGTCAACAGCTGTTTCTATGGAAACAAATACTGAACCTGCAATAACAAGGTGAAAGTTATTTGCTTAGCGGACTGTGAGAACTCTATTTAAAACAGAAAGTTAACAAGGTCCTAAAAATCGTCACTTCTCAAAACAGAAGCCGAAATCCAAATAGTTCATTTTGATTTTCATTGGAACTTAAAAAAACAAACAGGAGCACCTTAAGATATAAATCCCAGAGCTTCTCATAGTAACAACAGTTTACATACTAAATACAAGAAGTATTAAAGTTTCAGATTAAAAAAAACAAAACAAAAAACCCAAAACAAACCAAAAAACAAACAAAAAAAGCCAACAAAACACCCAAGCAGCCCAAGGCAAACAAAACAATAAAAGCCCAGCCTGTGGGATGTAGCCCTCGCACTGCCCGCGAGCCCCAGCAGTGGGCACAGAGCTCAGGGAGCCACCTGCCAGCTCAGCCTGAACGCTGGAGCCACAACCAGCCCTGCAAAGCAGCCAGAAACAATGAACACAATCCATCACGTTTCTAACCTACAGATTCTGCGAATTTGGTCTTTAAAATATAACTAGTAGCTCCACAGTAGCTTCCACAAAACACGGCATCTCACCGGCATTCACCCCAGGAATTACAACAACTCAACTTTATTTGACAGCGTGAATTTGCAAACCAGTGCAAGTTTCGGTGAGAAGGGAGATGGCACCATGAGAACCTGGTTTGCAGAGTCAGCAGCAGATCCACAGAAAAGTTAACACATGCTCATATTTTTATTTTATACCTGGGGTCAAGTATAATTATTTGAAAGCCAACACACAAAGAAAATGGTGGTTTAGAAGCTACAGACCACAAAATCTGTGACAGATCTATGGTAAGCAAGGTAT
Source organism: Pachycephala philippinensis (assembly GCA_013397055.1). Classification (NCBI taxonomy): domain Eukaryota; kingdom Metazoa; phylum Chordata; class Aves; order Passeriformes; genus Pachycephala; species Pachycephala philippinensis. Next base: position 1,568,809 of record VWZT01009954.1, read on the forward strand.
GCCCAGTATTTCAAGTATAGAGTATTTTAATAGTTCTTTGCACAGAATAAAAATCTGCTCTGAAACAAAGATTAATTGTACCAACTGAAGAAAAATCTCAGACACGCAGAATATGCATTAGATCAAACATCAAAACTATATTTTACATAATTTAAAAGTTTTCCAAGCAAACAGAAATGTATTAAATATGTTAGCTTTAAGTCATTAAACCACCAGACCAAAACTTGTGACATGGGATGGTAAGAAACCCTCAAAAAAAATTTTACATTATCCGGGCGGGGAAACTGTGAGTTAATGGAGAAATTGAATTTTCACTATTTAAAAGAGGACACAAACATTCTGCTTTGACATCTGTTCATAGGTTCTACTGCAGCAGACAACCAGAAAACTACCAGAATTTTAGCTGTCAAAACAAATCCTCAAATTAAAGAAAGGAGGAAGAAGTAAGCACTGAACAATTACACACTTCCAGAACCACAAGTCTAGCATTTAGTCAGAAAAAAAAGTATGCAAGAAGGACGGATGCAGTCTTAACACTCAGCCAAATGCTAGGAGGATGACTAAATTGGAAAGGCACCCAGACACCACACGCCCAGTTTTACAGCAACGTACTGAGATCTATGAAAAAACCCGGACTCAGGCTCAAGTGTTACTTATCACTGCCAGGGCATCTCCGCGCAGGCTCAGCTTCGAGCCCAGGAACAAAGTCCCCTTGGGCTGAGCCCTCGCTTACACGGCTCTCCGGAGAGGGTCAGCACAAGTCTCCTCTTCCGATTTGGAACACTGAACCAAGGCGATGCTGTTGAAAAATTATTCCAGCAAAGCAAAGAGACGCTTTCACTGCAGGAAGGTACAGAACTCCTTTAAGAAATGTTCATGATACTGCTGAATTGAAAATCCAGCTTTATTTATCACTAAAAGCAATTATTTCTTCCTCACAGAATTTAACATTTACATTTCTAATGGTCCTTCTCAGTTTCAGTTTTACTTTCTGTATTGTAACCATCTTTTATTTAAAGTGTTTGGCAAACTGCAATGTTATGACATTGATTCTTTTATTTTAAAATAAAATTTTTAAAAATGTTAAAAACCCACCCACGCAAAACCCAAACACTTAATGTAATTACCTTCATGAACAATCTGTAAGTAGGTTTTAACAGGTTTCTTTTAGGGGAGAAGCTGGGAAAAAGACACTGGTGAAAAGGCTACAGCGCCATAAAATAATTGGGACAAAAGGTGCTTAACTACCATTTAATGTCCTAGTAAATACTGAACCAGGATGAAAATTACAAATGCATCTCACCCTCCTCCAAGCTTTTGACATCACAGAACCCAAGACCATCACACTGCCTTTGAAGATGGTCACTGGGGACCAATTTGAAAGGAACCCCACTGACTACAGCTTTAAACAGATTTTTAAACTTCAACAGGTGATGTTCCTGTCATCTGAGCTGATCTGACTTCCAAAGAAGACAAGGACACCACTGCAGTAGCTACTACTCTGAAGAGTTCAGAGATTAGAGAATCTACATGCAAACAACAACAGTTTTGGAATCTGAGCCTGCATTCCAGCCTACAAAAAAAAAAAAGATAACACAGAAGCCAAATCTAGATTTTCAAAATCCTGTTCAAATCTTTCTTTTGATGTGTTATAAACAATATTTCAAAAAGGAAACTGTCATAAAAGTAACTGAGGTGAATACAAGACATTGGAAAAACCACTTTTCAAAGTTTTCTAGTTTTCAAGCAGCATGTAAGAACTGCAGTTGGTATCTGAGGAATACAGCATCGAGTCTCATCAATATCAGGAACTCCATAAGGGCACATGACTAATCAGACCATCTTGAAATGAATTTTTCCTTCTGTAGAGACTAAAGAAAGGAAACAGTTGTTGAAGGAACAGACTCTTCTACCAGGGTCTATATTTTAGAAATAAAACACTTTCTGTTCAAATGAATGAGGAACTTCTTTGCGTATATGCACATTTTCATACTTTTGCTATGAAACTGAAAATTCAATACTGTCACGTTATTAATACCCAGCAATACCTACAATCAGCAGTTACTACTGCATGTGTAAACAGGTGCAAGGCAGTGCATATTTTTCCATATTTTATGAAATACATTCCATGATATTAAGGCAGGTGGGTAAATCAACTGCTCTTCTTCACAAATTGAATTTGATACCAGACTGCTGGCACAAATCAGGTTGTGATCTGATCCAAAATGTTTGCTATTAAAAATGGAAAATTCCCAACAGTACTTTGTTTTTTTGTAAAACTGAACTGTACCAGCAGACAGGGAAGAATGCTTTTCTGTTTAACTGATCAAATTAAACAAGCAAATTCAGTCTGAAACTAATACCCTAAAAAGTGTAACAGCCATTCCTATTTGCTTCACCACACAACACATCTTTGCCTATAAAAAGGGGGAAATTCACAATTAAGAAGCTCCGCTTCTTGACCTTGAACACAGAAAGACCAGTCATTAAAAAGAAAGCTTATCTAATTTGAAATCATGTTGCATTCACAAAGGTCTGAAGGGAGTGTTGCACTTACCCATCTCTTTCTTCCCCATCTTCCATATAACCAACAATTTAGAAAACCTCATCCAGATTCTAGGGCTAGTTCTGCAGCTTGTGACCTGCTGCTTCTTCTCCCCACCCCTCCTCTTCACTGTAGTCTTTTAAGAGCAATGTTTTAGTCCACATCAGTTGTTTGGGTGCTGACACCAGGAGTAACACGGAACGGACCCCAAGCAGCAGACAACGAGCCATTTCAGAAATCATCCTTGGCAGCTTCTGCAAAGGCCCAGCTTTGGGAGCAGATCTTCAGGCACACCAAACACCGAGGGCACATCGCTGGCACCAGCACTGCCTGTGCAGGTGGGAGCAGGCAAAGCACCGGACGGAGGCACTGCCAGAATTTTGTTAGTTGGGACAAGCACAGGATTTGACCCGAGAAAGCAAATAATTGACATGTGGGGCTTTGCTTTAAAGGTGCACGTTTGTCTTTCAGCAGAGTATTTTCAAACTGAGTGCCTGCTCCAAAAGGCTGCCGAAGAGGCGGGCTGGTGCCGGGCGCTGGGCTCAGCACTGCCCAGGGAGCCCCGGCGGTGCAGCAGCAGCAGCTCGCCCTGTGCAGGGGCACAGCTCAGCTCCTGGAACCCCCCTGGCACAGGGCATCGCAGCTCAGCACCAACAGCCCACCTCGTCCGAGGGCTGAGCCTTGGAGCTCTCCTCGAGACACACCTTAGGCAATCGAGGGGCCTGCACTAAAACAGACACAGCCAAACAATTGTTTCTGAAGTGGGTGAAATTTAATTTAAGTACTTTCTTCCTTATGTGACTTCGATACAGCATTCTGCTCCCTCATTCATGGTAATTTCCTTCCAGCCATTCACTCAAAAATCCAACGAAAACACTTTTTTACTGCACTTACATCTCTTCCCAAGTTAAATTACAGAAAAGAAATAATTTGCCGTCAAGTCAAATTACCCAGAGATCAAGATTTTAATAATAGATGTAGGCAGCCTTTTTATCAAAAACAAAATTGAAAGAAGTGTTTGTTTTCATGTCTAATAATACTGCAGTCTTTACCACAGTGTTGGAATTGACTCAACATAAGGCAGCCTATGAAACCAAGATTCAGATCTGCCTTGGGGAAAAAAATGTGTATTTCAAGAAACAATTAAAACAATTTATGCCAACCCATCTGACCACCATCTTCAACACTGCAAAGTCAAACTACCCATAACTTGCTGTGAAATTTGGCAGAAAAATAACTTAGCACAAAAATCTGCTGTATTTGCTGTTTTCATTATAGAGACCTTTCCCACAGCCTATGCAACATCTATGTTTACCCTGGGTGCCTATATTATTAAACATCAACACAATCTGTGTTTATATCATCTCCACACTAATCAGATCGATTACTTCTGATATATTGCCCTGTCACACCACCATAATACTAATCAAACAAATGGGAGCTGCAGGGAGATGAAGCTGATATATAGGTATTTAATACTGCTTTTTCCTTCTTGTTTTTTTATGCTCATGAGCACCACTGCCACAGGAAATGACTGTCACACAACTGCCAGCAAATCACAAGCACTACACAAGTAGTGCTGCGTAGTTTTGTTGGGGCCATCCAGTCAGAATATAATCCAGCATAGTACGACAAAACAACCTTGAATGAGCAATGAGACTGCTGCTCTCACTGCAGCTCTGAGAGACAATTACAACGCGCTATTTGAGAACACCCCAAGAGTGCCTTACGGTAAGAGCAGGACACTGACTAAGAGCCGTTTGCCTGGTCAATCCTTAAAGAACATTCTCAAAAGACATACAGAGATAACCTTGCAATTAAAAATGTCTTTATAAACATTATAGCTTTGCAGATTTTTATTACAGTAAGACTCTTTCACAGTTAATCACTGTCTACTATAGTATTGCTGAACAAAGAAATTTAACTTTCAGAAGTCATTATCTTTTGAATTCTCTTTCATCTCTAGAAGCAAACAACATTATTTCTAGAGCACTATTAATCTCATTTACAGCTAGCAAACCAAGATATAAACTGTATCTATCACTGAAACATACGTTATATATTACAGAGCTGTTAAAAGCATTCCAGTTCATTTCTAGGTCTACTGAAGCCATACTCCATCTTAACATAGAGAATGAAAAACAAGCCTACAAATATTTCTTTCCATGGTCCCAAAATGGACTGATAAAGACAACGGGGAATGTAAATTCATAATTGTTTTTGAACGCTCTCTGATCTAGCTTTATTGCTGTCTTCTATGTGTGGAAATATCAATTAATAATATTTTTTAATAAATTGTTCTTTTCAAAGGTTTTTTGTGTTTGTTTTCTTCTCTCAGAAAAAAAGATTTCTTTGTAATAAAATCAACATTTATACAAAGTTTTCTGGACTTTGACATCCCACTTCCTCGATGAGAATGGGGTGAATTCTAACCAGTGGCACTCTTGGAACAGTCCAACACTCCGAGTCACAGAGGACTAACAGTCTACCAGCCCATAATGACATTCAAATAGGTTATTCCATGCATAGGTCAAAAAAATTTCGTAACTTTCCTATCTTCCATAAAGACAGATGGGTGTATTTCTTATGGAGATGCCATCAGAGTTACTGTGCAGGCAGCTTGGTCTCTTTAAGCAGAGAGAATTGATGACCAAGACGCCAGGACAGGTTGCTCTGTACTGCTGGCTCATATTTCAATCCTCTCTGAGCTGATGATCAGCACATGCACCACCTGACCACAACTGACAGCAAACTCTGCTGCATAAGAAGGTAATTTAGGACAGGGCTATGAAGAACACATAGAAAAGAGCAGAAGGGGTTGCTGGCCAGCACCTCATTCAAGCTCCGGGGAAAGCAGGGAGCAAACCCTACGCTGAATGACTTGTGGTCTGTATATGTTAAAGCGGCTTCTCTAAATTAAAATGTAGCAAAAGGAGAAAGGAAAGAAATTCTAGAACATGGACTAAAAAAACCTTACTATACCATCTGTAGGCAAGAGCCATAAATATCTAACATGTTTACTGTACTGAATATACTTGACTCCATTCAAGAAAATAAAATACAATTTTTTTGTAAGCATACATTAGTGCTGTTAAAAAAGTATTATTACTAATTTCAAAGCACTTGACTTACTCCATCTGAATAATCTCCTTAAAAAAAAAAATCTAAGCAAACATAAAACCTGAAAAAATCCGTTTGGTTTCACTGCTGCTTAAGCTAAATACAATCTGACAACAAAAATCCAGAACATTATTAAGACATTACAAAAGCTAACCTTGATTTCTTTAAAACACATCAACAGAAGCTTTAAATCTAAAAAAAACCTAGACTGTGTTCTTAACTTTTTTACATAAATGCTTCCAAATTGCTGGAGCAGTCAACAAACTATGGCCAGACACTATTAATTTGGGCCAGAGGAGTAAAAAACACTCCAGAATACTCCCAGATCTCAAAAGAACAGTAATATAGAGAAACCGTTCAGATGAAGACAATATGTATGTCTGAAATCATAAATCCTTTCAGTAAAGAGCTAATGAAAGCCAACTGCACCCCATGTAATAGATGTTTCTTAAAATGAGAAGGGTCACAGGCCTGCTGCGAACTCCAGAGCCAAATGTGGACAAACATGCTACAAAAAAGCCTGTAGAGGAAGAAGGAACTGTAAAAATTCTGGGCTGCTGAGGTAGCCACATGCTTCACATAAAGAATTAATAAGAAATTAATATAAATGCAGGAAAATTCTGCTACTCTGGATTGTATTTTAGCAGTGTGTTTCTGACTCTTCCCTCCTCTTTATTTTTAATACTGATCACTCGAGCATAATGAGACATTTGCTGCTCAAGAGCTGATCTGCTCCTGCTGCTTATTCCTCACCTAATATCTCAGCCTACCACAGGACCATAATTAGGGCCATGGAGATGATTAGGTTCAGTCATTAGGACTAGAACTGGGCACAGCCTGACATTTTCCATTAGGCTGGGGGGAGACACAGGGAGAGCTTTCTCATGAGTCTTCTGTTTTGCTTTGCCACATACAAAGCCTTCCTCTGTCCACCACACTTCATTTTGAATCTTGCCTCAGTTACACACCAAAACATGGATTAACACAAATTTGGTTCAAGATGATTAAACAGGGTCTGAAGTTTCAGATTCACAGAAAAATCAAGCAAGTTCCTTCTAGCTCCATTGTGCAAGTTGAACGCCAGTCTAATTGGCAAGCTGAGGATTGTGAACTCTTAATACACAGAGACCTGTTTTCATGCAAATTTTGCTAGTAATAAAAGGGTAGGAAGAAAAATACGTCAGCAGAATTGTTCCGGTAAGCAAAATGTTTTTCAAATGCTTTCTTGAGTTGTCAGCAGCTCTAAGTAAAAACAGTTACCAGGGTAAAGTCTTGCAGCAGCAGCTGAAAGTTTTCAGTCAAACGTTCTACTTGAGAGCAGCACAGTGGAAAGCAAAAGGTAACAGCTACAAACACAGCCCCAGTGGTCTGTGTGCCAGACTCACACAGAAGCAACACTCACACATGAATGGCTTTATTCCCATTAAACCGCATAAACTGGGGGTGGGGGGGAGAGCACTTACAAAGCCAATCCAGGGCACATTCCTTCCTCCATATGGATCACCCACACCGACACCTTCACGTTCTGCAGGACACAGCAGAGGGCAACACATTTCCAAAGCCAGTTCTCAACATACTCACCCAGCGTTACTAATGAAGGCTGGAGCTACAGCGAAATAAGTGGACTCTTAGAAGACAAGGGCAAGACTGCCACAGAAGTCTCAAATTTATTCCAAATAATTCTCCCACCACCACAGCATAAGTTGAGGATGCCAAAGCATCCAAAGAATAAGCAAAATAAAACTGAAATAATTCCGTTTTAATCTCTTACCTTCTAATGTAAACTGTGGCATCTAGAACACACAGTATTGCAGAAATTAATGCAATAATAATCTAACAACAATTTCGTTTTTACCCAGAATTAATAACAACTTACCCTAATTTAACAACTTTTTAAAATATTAAGGTATAGCTCACCAAGTGAGCCTGCAAGTCTCAGGGCTCCCAGCTGCTCTAAGAAACAGCAGTGAAGAAAGCATTTACCTACTGCACAGGAGTGCAGTGACAATTAATTAATGTTTGTAAAGTGCACTGAAGCTGAAAATTACTAGATACCACGCTAAATATTAATTACCACAACTACAACACGGAACCAGAACTGTCATAGTGCTCTCATTGTAAACTCCACTCATTGAACAAGCTGAAAAAAGTTCTCAGCACCCAGCAGAGGTGAGCACCTTCTATACAGACGTATGAACACCTTTGCTAAACATGCTGTGCATGGCACCTTCCCAGCCAGGTCCCCCTCTGAGCACACTCGCACAGGCCCATGTGCACAGCCCACGGATTCATTCCTGGCTGTGGGTGTGAAGAGGCTGACGCACACAAACATCTGGCTGCAGTTCCTCAGCTGGGCCTTGCTGCAGGCTACTGCATAGTTCCCAAGAGTCTGATGGCGGTTTTCCAGTGCCAGTGGTTACGGATCCCAACAGCCAGAGCGGTCGCCAGAGCTCACTAACTGTTCATGACGCCTCTGCAGAGGTGTTTGGGGAAAGAAGGTAACTTTTTATAGACACAATAGTTGCAAACCCAGTGGAAACTGCTTCGTCATAATTTTGCAGCTTTATCATCTTTTCCCTTTCTCATATAGCTCTTTCAAAGGGACTAAAATAAATATAACAATTTAAAAGTGAAGAAAATGGCATATTTAAAGCAGATAATAAGCAAGTGATGCAATCCACATAGAAATAGAGAATCTATCGGAATATTTTGCACTGTCACCTGTTTGGAGTACTTGAATAAAATGAGTTCAAAGGGAAGACAAGAAATGCCCCTGATCTGGACTTGAAGTTGCCACATGTGCTGCACAGAGAATGCAGATGATGATACTCAACAAATCTGAAAATTCTAATCAATACCACATCCATCTCATCATGAGCTTTCCACACTGAAGGAAATGTTGCAACCTGTTTGTTCGCAGCCAACCACAGGCATAAGTATAATCAATAACTTGCAGTGATATGAGGTCAACTCATGCAGCAAAGATACTTACAAGTATGGTTAAAAAAACCACTTAATCATTCTTGTTAAGTAAGCGAACAGACTACTTTGCTTCTAGCTCAGTCACTGGGTATTTCTTTTAAATGGGAAAGAGATAATAAAACATTAATTGAATGTGTCAGAAGAAGGATGTCACAAGAAGTATATCAATATAGAGAGACATTGCAGCACATGTGCTTTAAAGTAATTGCAGGATGCTGGCTCTGCTCCTAAGTAATTATTACATCAGTTATCTTATTCCCTATAGAGTTATGCAAATTTATTTATTTATTTACTTTAAAACATAACTTGCCCATGGGAAAGTAACTGCTGTGCAGCTACACAACAGCTGTAAGTTTCTGAAAAATAATGATGAGTTTTACTTCATTGGTTGTAAAACATGCATTTTACTGTCTTCCAAAAATATTGCATGTAACACTCAGGAACTAGTCAAAGGAGACGAGCAAAGAAGATCCAACTACACTGATGTCCTACAACTACATTAAACATTTAGAAATCTCCTCCAGGTCTCTCCCTCACAGTAAGAACATCACTCTTCATTTTTACACCATTTTGAATGTCCTGTAGTAAAGCAGAACGGAGGCAATCAGAAAATAAAAAAGTCTCATCTGGAAATGATGCAGAAGAGAAAAGGAAGCAGTTTGGTAAAGGGAGGTAATAGCTCACACCCTTCCTTTCTACAGAGAGAAGAATTTCTTTCCAGATGGGATTTTCTACTCCACATAAGAAGTGAAATGCATCCAAGTAGTTACACAATCACCACATCTTTTCCTATTAAGGCAAAGAAAACACTGTGCAGTTTAACTGACTGTTGCAAGCAGACAGACTTGTCACTCCCTCTGCAAACCAAAATCCCAGCTCACATCAGTATGTGTCCAATTAAACATACACTGTGCCTGGCCTTTGTGTACGGCTGGCAGAGATCCTTCTCCAACTCATCTGGTACTGGCAACCAAGGAGCCCATGACAGCCACGCTCCAGAGCTCGGCTTCCCGAGCCTCACGATGTACAGCAGCCTCTAGGCAGGTTTCTCATCTTCCATCTCTTAAAAATTAGGAGGGGATGCTCTTCAACACAGACCCACAGACCATCAGAAGTGCATTGTAATCCTATCAGGATTTCATCAATGACAACCTACTGGCATACCTGGATACCTACCAGATGGTCTTTCGAGCCTTTTAACAAGCCAGTAATCCTTCCTTCTGCAGTGCGAGACACATCCCGCAGGGAGAAACCTGTTTCCTTATACCTAAAGCAAGTTGGTTGATCCATTCCCCTAGATCTCTGTTTGCTCACCTCTCTTGAATGCCCTTAGAAAAGATGTATTTAACCAAGCTATAAAACCACAATATCTTTTTTTCTATGCATTTGAGCAATATGCAGAGTCACTAAAAATGGGATCTAACACTGTTAACATTCAAATACCAGAAACTGAACCTAATAATCATAAGGGACAACGTTTGAAATTGTAAAACCTATATGTAATTGAATAGTTTTTATTTCCCTTTTAGGATGTTTCACCAAATATAGGAAGTTTTTTTAGATTCCCACCCAGTTCCTCCCTCTCTCTGAAACCTACCATAAGAGACAGAACAGATCCTTTTACTCAAAGAGTTGCCAGCTCCCAAAACACATTAGGGCATATCTCACCATAATTGATCTTATCTCCAAACTGCAGCTGTGGGACACATTTTAGGAGATGAAAGTTTCAGCTTTGACTTAAAGGAAGTTTGTTACTTTTCGCAATCTGGAGAAATGCTTCCAGTAATGAGGGTACATCCCATCAACCAGCAAATTTACAAAGCAAATGAAGAGACTGCTTTCTTCTTTTCACAATATCATTTGAAGGCACATCAATCTCATGGCCAAGGGACGGATTAATTGCTGAAAACAGAAAACTTTAAGAGCAGGTGACAGTACACTTTCTAAGGATGGAAGTTAAGACTGAGAAATTTGCAGGACACAGATGCATGTGTACACACTCACATGCATTAGAAAGACATTAGCAGATTTCTTCATCTCAAAAAGAAATAAACAGCACAAATAATCACAGTAACAATGAAGCTTGACAGTAGGAGTACACAAAATAAAAGCTAACTATTAATAAAGTATCATTAACTCTTCTTCTGAGCATCTTCCCAGCTCTAGACAGCACATTATCACTACATTAATCTAGGAGTACTCATGCAGCAGTAAATCACTTTGCTGATTATCTATTTTTATCTGTTCTCTATTATTTCTCTTCCACAATGGAAACAAATAGCCGATGAACAATTCCAATTTCCTTCTTTTCTAGCCTAAGTATTTAAAGAAAAACAAGCTTAAGTATCTTTTTAAAATGATACAATGAATTTCCTTCATCAACAGAGATTAGGAGACCCACTGCCCTATCCACAAGTCTCTACCACAGACAATGCACTGACCAGCTGTGCTCCTCTAAGCATCTTGGAAAGCTGTCTGATATCGTGTCATAAATTTTGCTCCAGTATGAGAGGAGCTTGCAAAAAACCAAGCTTCAGGATACCCAGACAGAATATGCACAAATGTATAAAATGCCAGGTGTAATGTTCCTCCTTTTCTCAGTCAAGTGCCATTTAGAATATCGCTAAAGTAAGGAAATACAGCTTCATTGCCTCTCTCTTTTTATTTTGTGGCCAAGCCACACACCTGCCCAGATTCTGCTGGTAGAAAACAGAGCAGCAGCTGGCCCTTCCTTATCACACACAGTTGCTACCGCTCCCAAGGTGGCTTTGTGCTCTACTTCGCTCACAACCCCCTGTGCAAGAGAAACTTGACAAATTCCAAATTTTCTTCTTTAAACTCTATCAAGTCAACTTTGAACCACAGATTCAGTTAACATTTGGGGAGGAGAAGGGGGGATCAAAATAAACCCACAAGAACTCTGGTTTAGTGCAAAAAGGAAAAGAGAAAACATTATGGTGTGGATGCCAAGCAAGTGAACAGAGATATGCAAGCAGAGACATGGCCCTTACTAATGTCCTCATGGGCAGATTAAGCCAGCTTCTATACTCCAGGTATCTCACTTTTAACTATAGGAAGCCTAGGAAAAGAAATCTTGAAAGACTTTTGCCTGGAGAAGATTTAGGATACCTTTACAACATTCAATGTAGTTGATAAAACTTGAGGCAGTTTACAGATTATGTTCACTGGTTTTGTTTTAATCCAATTTGTGTACTCTGCACAAAGAAAAGTTTGTTCATCATGGCTGTAAGACCCAATAAAAGAGCTAAAGACGGCACATTCTGATAAAAAACTCTGGAACTCAAATTATCTGTACTGGTGCATACATATCCTCTTTTCTAAAGAATACACAAAAAATCATGTTTGCATTTGCTCTTTTTTGCTATTTTTAACTTGAGAGAACAATTTTATAGTGTTAACAGATACCACTTCCTCTCCTTCTTTACAATCAACTAAATTACAATTTTTGGTGCATTGACAATTACAGGAGAAGAAGGTTTACAGCATGCACTCAAACACAGGTGTGATCAGGGCAGGAACAACAGAGGAATCATCACCCACCAATTACTGTCTTCTACTCAAATTGGTGTGTACATTTATTATAAAGGAGAAAGGACTATAAATGTTTTTCTTTTCTTAAAACACCCCATCGTACATGTCTTTGATAATAACATCTTTATAATATCTTTCCTATGACAGAAAGGCATCAAAGAACCACCTTGAGTAGGGAGGAACAAGAGGTTGTAAGATGAGTCTTAATGACTATGTCAAGCTTTTGAAAAAACCAAAAGCTGAAGTCAGTTACCTTCAACCACAGCTGGCAAATCCTCAGAGCTCAAAATACAGGAGCACCTGAAGAATACACTGACTTCCACAAGTCCCCCTGCTCCTCCCACCACTTATCAAAATAAAAAATATATTTAGGTGCTTAAATAGGGACTCTGGCAGTTAAATTCAGCTACCGATGTTCAAAGGGCTTGGCCAACCTTACCAAGGAAGATGCACTTTTTTGAGTACGTGAAAGATAAAAACATGAGCACATGCACAGAGTTATACACCTCACAATATTAAAGAAAAAAAAAGCTTTAGCTATCTTTGTTACAAGACTATGAGGGAATCCACATCATCTACTTTATACATCACATTTCAAATGCTAAGGTTAAGATCTCCGCCTAAAGTGACAAACTCTTCCAGCAACCCTTTCAGAGTACATAACTTACTAGGCTTCTAGCACAGGCAAGTAGAAAAATACTCACTCTCCCATGGATGCAAACACTTGTTCCATTAAGATAACACTGTAAGTACATTTTGAAGCAGACACGAGCTTTAAATAACAGCAGATGGTGTCCATCCATTTCAGAGGTCTCAGCCTGTCTCTACAATTCAAGACATATATATATATTGACAAAGTACCCTGCTGCCCTTGTTCTTACCCACATACTTGGTCAGCCAGCAGAGCTACGAACTAAAAATCTCATCTGTGACAGAAAATTCAAGTTTTATTTTGGTTTGGATCAAGCTATTCAAAACACACTTGTAGATACTCCCATGTTGAAATTTACAGCTGAGCTTCTTGAGTGGCTTTTACTCACACCACAGAAACATGGGACTAGCTGAAACTTCTCCTATGTAAAAAACTGCCCAGAGCACTGATGTAAATCAAGCAAAAGAGACATACACTAAAGATACTCAATATGTTGTAATATTTGCATACAGTAATCAACCCAGATACAGCAATCATGTATAACCTATAATACTTTGATGTTTAATATAGTGCTACAGAAGTTTGTCAAATTTCTTCATAAGTTTATTCATTTTATAGTCCATTCATTATTGTAAATACTTTTTAAAAATCTAACAGCCTAACTTTAAAGTGGAATATGAAATATGTACAGATGAAAAGAACTGTAGTTCCATTGAAGAATGAAAACATGTAATTAATACTATGTACAGTATGACATAAACCAAGCACTACCTACAAAACATCACAAACACCTTAATCTAAAACCAGGGAGAAAGAATTGTTTGACTAGGATCAGGATATAAAAAAGATCTCAGAGTGCTGGCTTTTGTTCAGTGTCCTGTGACTCAGTGTCCTATGCAACTCCAAGCCTCACTTCCTCAACAGCATTTTTCATGCCCGTAAAATAAGAGCAATGTGTTGTCACAGTGCAGCAGTGTCAGGAAAAAACCATTAGATATCGTACTCTTGTGAACACTGTGCAAAAATTAAGAAATACAGGAACAAGAACAGCTAATCCAGAAAAGAAATTCCTATCTTCCTGAGCAAGAAACTGACAATTTCATATTCCAGACAAGCATGTACACAAAGATGCCAGTGCTGCTGGTCCTCTGGCAGCAGACCTACTGGAGACTGAGCCACCTCATTCAAGGTGGTCACTTCAGGGGTGACGACCATCCCCTGGAAAAGATATAACCTTGCACTACCCTTCCCTGGAGTGCTGTCTGTTTCCCACAGATAGAAATTCAGCCTTTGGGCCTGTCAAGATAGCATCTTTTGCAATATTCAAACCTCATAAATTTGGAATGCAGAAAGTATTTTTCTATTCTTTTCAATTCCTGTGTGGTCCCTATGCCTGTCCCCAGCAAAGTCAAAATGACAGCCAGATAGAAGGAAAAATTAAAATAAATAAAAACATGAATATTTTTAAGAACTTAAGCAGTTAATAAAATACCTAATTGATTCCAGTGGTGTTTGAAAACTTAAAAATTGTGGTGCTCACCACCATGATTATTTGCATATGTTAACAGCTAAGGACCTGTGCAATCCTGCTAGAGTATCCAATGCAGTAATTTATTGCAATTAACTACTTCAAAGGTGACCTTTATTAAACCATCTTACCAATACACAGGATTCTTACTTAAACAATAAACAAAAAATTTATCACCTCATGTTCTTTTCCTATCTATTGTGCATGGGCAGCACAAAGCAACAGCACAGTTATGACAAGAGGAGAAAGTAATGGGGAAAACATAAGTTAAAATACTCAGGCACTACTAAAAATTGGCTACTAGCTATCACATCCCTATACATGTGCAGAACTCAATCCTGTAAGCTACCCCGACCCTTCTATGATTACAGGATCCTCAGCAGATGCTCCAGCTTCATCACGTTTACAATCCATTCCAGTATCATTGACACCTTATGCAGGATGTCTTCACGATACCTCAGCTGACAATTTTAATACCACCTTGGTGGACCAGAGGAGCAAATTTCAAACGAAAATGTGTGCCTTTCAACTAAGGCAACTCTTAGCTACAGCCACAGTACACTTTCCAGGCCTTGGTTAAACAGTACCACTTCCCTTACTGAGCATTTATGGGTTACAACACGTGCTCACCCTTCGTAACTCTTCAACAGACAAAGGCAGTCCAAAAGGAAACACAGAAATTCAAGAACTTGGAAGAGTCCCTCGCACTGTACCTACTGACAGAAGATCTTATAGCTCCATCTAGCTCTGTGCGGTGGAAATCACTGGGACACCTAAGAAAATGCAACCAAAACCACGAGGAATCTCAGTCACCACACACACACTGACGTGGGATAACACTGTCAGATACTAGCTCTTAATGGGCACAGCAGTGACCGTTCTTAAAGGTAAATGATTCAACCACTTTTGTGCATGTGTCTCTCTTGTCCATTGTGGCCATTCTCTTCTCAGCTATGTAGTTCATTTAGTGGAACGAGCATGCTGTCAACAGATGAAACAAAAGGGCTGTGCAGTGGCAATTTTTGACCTAAAATCCTCTCACTGCCACTGTTTCATGTGCATTATAGCTACAGGCTAGCACCTGAAAAAGGCTTCCTCAGAAATCCCAGTGACACAGAAACAAAGAGGTGCAGCAACCACCCATGGCCAGCCCCAGGCTCTGTCCTACAGTTCAGGAGACACTTCTCAAAGCAGCTGCAGCCTGCAACAGCAGGGAGATGTTCCCGCTGGTCCTACACGGGGTCTCTTGAGGGGGAGGACAGCCAATTTCAATGGATAGCTCCTCAATACTGTTAAACAAGAGGGTAAATACTCATTTGCATTGGGACAAAACATTAGTAAGGCAAACACCAAGTCATAATTCCCTTCCCTCTGTTAAAAAATTAACTTTTATATCTGAATGAATTCACAAACTTTGTGCCTTACCTGAAGTACTGTCTTTTTGACTCTTTGGAGTGAAAACATGCAATACTTGAACATGTAAATAAGATTATTTATAAAATACACTCTGTCAACGTTTTTCCTCAATTTATGTTGATGCTTATTTAATTAACAGCATAAATTCAACTCTTTAAGTTCTCACGTTAAAGATTCTTCAACAAGTCATCACAGTGTGTACTTGTATCAAATTTTCCTGCCACAGGGAAAACCACATCCATTACAAATCCAGAACTCAAATTCAAGATCAGGATAAAATACTAATTAAGATTAGCTCAGATAAAAAAAGGTATAGAACTCTGCTAATTTTCAGTAGGACATTTTTCAGGTAACTGGGTTTTGCTAACTACACATCAAAAAATACAACAGCTTCAGCAATTAAACAAACAAAATTAATTCTCTTCATTTATTGATACGTAAAATTTCAATTCAAGAACAGCAGGCTCTGCATTTTTGAGCAAATCTTTGCAAGGTTTCCTGTTTCATAACTGCTATTAAATCTTAACAAAAAAAGAAGAAACACAACTATTAGAAGAATCTTTCTAAACCAGCATCTTTCATGACAATTCTTGTGATTTTTTTAGATTACCAAAAAGAGTTTCTATAGCACCTTATAACTACAGTTTCTTTAGGATTCTCCATCACTAGCATATTCCAATATTCTTCCCCTTCTTCCTTGTGCAACACTTTGCTGAACAATCATGAAGTCGTATCAGACATTAACATGTTGTCAATTTTATTTAGGAAGTTACTTTTAAAAAAGGAAAGTTTCCAGCAGTATTTTGAATTTCACACAGACTACCTTAGCATATTTACTGACAACCAGAGAAACATCCTTGTATGTTACAGTACCAAGTATCTCTATCTCCATTTGTGGAAAAGTTCATCACGGATTAAACAGGTAACATCTGACCACTGTGCTAGAATGACACATCAAATGTTAAGAAGAATACACTGAAAATTAGTAATCTTCAGGTGAAAAAAAAAAATAGGTGTTTATTACCTATTAGGCTCTCTTTTCTAGCACACTTCTGATTTGGATTGTTCTCATGCTTCTCAGGTGCTTTGTCTACAAGAGAAACAGTTCTGCTAAGCCCAGTAAAAGAAATACTAATTTTCACAAATTCTGAGAATGAGCTGACACCACTGAACTTGGTTCCACTGTAAAGCTCACATCAAGCTCCTGGAAGAGAATTCTTCAACATCCAAGAAGACAGTGCCTTTATCAATATAGACTGAGCTAAACAACAGCAGCTTGGCCATCACAAGAGCCCTGCCTGTAGAGGATGGCTGGAAGTGCTACAGGAAGCAACACTGAAACACTCCAGTGTCCCAGAGAGATCCCATAAGCACCTACGTGTGAGCAGTTCATCTTCGTCTCACATTTCAGAAATTCTCAGCACAGATGAGAACAACTTATTTTGCACCACCAGTCCAAGCAAAACTGAGAAAAACTAAAGAGCTACTGAAAACATAATCTGCTGTATACCCAAAACGGCTGGCTTCTAGAATACGATACTGCTGATGGTGCTGTTCTCAGTCACAGGACAAGGAAGCAGGGAAACCTGCCCTCACAGTACTCTCTGCTCTCTTTGGAACAAAGCCAGAAAAGGAAGGAAACTGAAATCTGCTATTCAAAAAATTCTCATCTCTGACCATGCACTCCAGAGCCAATTACAAAAAACTCTCCCTTGACATCTTTGCAGCCCAGTTCACCCAATTTCGTACATTCACCTGTAAAAATCTTCACAAAATAAAGCACTCAGATTATATTTAATTTTCTACAGTCATCAATATTGCAAACACAAATGCAACTTTCTTTTTATTCTATATTTAGTTTCTGAAAGAACTGAAGCTACCTCAAGATGCCCTTATGCTCTCACCATGCAGTGTGAAACAAGTCCTTCCATATTTTATCACCTCGTTTTTGGGGGATTTTTTTCCCCCATGAACTCTAGAAAGACACCTACAGAGTAGCCTTTCACCCTTCTTTACTTGTAGGATTCCACATGTGTTAGCTGAGCTGCTGCCTGTCCCCCACCATCCAGAGCTGAAAGTACTAGAAAACAAATGAACGTGTGCTTTCTAGACTATGTGTTTCTGCTTAGTGTTAGAAGTGTTAAATACATACTTTGATTAAAATGTTATTCCATGTCGTATCTGATATCCTCAGATAGCTGGGTTTTGGGTTTTGTCCCTTATCTGTTAGCAGAGAAAAACAAACACACATAACTTGGAAGTAATAACAAATATCAGCATGGACCTGCTGTAGAGCAAAATCTAATGGGACCCAATAGAAGACAGACAAGATAAACACGGGAAGACACACACACACCATCATATTGTTTTCTTAAACGCCAAGGAAAGTTCTTTGAGGGAGAGAGTCACTACCAAAAACAATCCTTTATTTGCTAAAGCCTTCTGACTCCGTCTGGGTTTACATTGTAAGAACCAACACAATAGCTGCAGCAAGCAAGCCCTGTCAGAACTTCCCTGTGCAGGAGAGATTCACAACTGCTAACTGCACACCTCTCAGAAAGCACCCCGCCAGTTCATCTTGCTCTTCCCCAGCATCAGAATTGGGGGTAAAAAAGATGACATTGATGCAACAACATCACTCACTAATCCATCAGCACTTTTCCTTTGTAAACTGCATTTATATTCAAGATCTAAAGTAAATATTTTTCCCTGCTACAATTCTCTTAATCTCAGTTTCTATTCTCATAACTCTCTGCAAGTCCTATGCACTGCAAGAATGTAAGTTAATTGCCCCAGTAAAATACATCCATTTCTTCAACACATCCAGTGAGTTTTTGCCCAACAGCCCACGGCACCCTGCTGCACTGCTCCCTTCTGCCACTGCTGTCTGCTAGTCTTTGCATTTCACAGTCCTCTTCACCCTGAGACCACCTTGCCACTCTAAAAACTAATTAAAAACCCTGCAGATGTGGGAACACTGTTCAAATACAGCCCAGATCAAACAGACTTGTTATTTCTGAATTAAAAAAAAAAAAAAAAAAAAAAAAAAAAAAAAAAAAAAGAACACAATAAACCACCACAATGAACAGAAAGCATGTTTGCTGAAAACCTTTAATAATGTTAAAGATCTCAAAAGAATTTCGACAGCTTTACTCTGTTGAGGGGTTTTTACATAAGTTAAGGACAAATACTTGACTAAAACTTCTGCTAAGATTTAATGTACATTTTACGAAAACAAGTAACTTTTACCTGAGAATTAACTAGACACAGACAACACCATAAAACCTGATTCAGGCTGAGCTCTGCTAGTCTTCATATTAATCTTCTTAAAATTTCTGACTTTTAAGAACAAACAATGGCCGCATTACAGGCTTATAACAAGGTTAAGCTTGAGAAGTTCTATTAATACCCTCCCTAAGGCTACCAGGAAATTCCTTAAAGCAAGTGATTTTTTTGCTTTGCTGTGGATTATGCTCTAGGATAGTTCATTGCAGCTCCCATAGAATGATGAGTTTATCTTATGTCTGCATCAGCAGCCCGTCTCTTTTCAGGGCTGAGATGCTCATCAGGAGTCACAGAATAAGTTAACAGAAAAATCTGGAATTCTGCCATATTCACTCTCTATATCCCGCACATAAATTAAGTTTTAACTGACTGTCAAGCATCTGATTCATTTGTGAGAAATAACAGTTTCATCTGTCTAAACTCCATGTAGTCAAGAGCTGAAGTCCTTAGAAAAAAGTGGTGATCTGTTGTAATGGATCCATGATAAGTGTCTACACACAGTTAATGCACTAACGCATTTCCCTAGTTTGAAAGGATAGGAGTAAAATCAATTAGCTTTAACCATTACTTTTTGCATTTATTTCTTTAATGCTTCCTCTCTATCACAACCGTGACATTTGGAATTTTAACCAAAAAAAGTTGCTACAGGCACACAACTCTAGATGAACCTGAAAAGTGAGGTACCAGTTTACTGTTAAATAAAATTAAACACGCCTTTCTTTTCAATTGCTCAGGTCACTGCCTGAATTGCATAGTTACTGAAAAACAGCCAAAACAGTTTATTTCAGCAGGGTTATTAGCAAAGTCCAGAGCAACCAAGAGAATCATCTCAAAAGTCTGTAAATAAAACAGTTGAGCACAGCTTAACAGAGCTTGTCAGCTCAGCTGGGCTGCGGAGACGCCTTAGTGAGCAACACATCGCTATTGTAAGATGTCCAATTTTGTGAATCCACAACCAGTAATTGTTTTGCCTTGTTCTGTCATCCAGAGGGGATGTCTGTAACTATTTCAAATAAAGGAATGGTTGTTGAAGCGCTGCAAAGGAGGGAAATTGGGTGTCCACAAATAAAGCAACATTTACTTCTACTAAGTGATGAATCTGAAGTTCAGCTGAGCAGCTCACTGCATCCAGGGATGGGAGTCAGCTTTCAGTCACATCCACAGTACAAGAAGTAACCTGGGGAGGAGGGAGGTTGCTGGTAGCTGTTTTGGGGCAGGGGGGATGCCGAGGGTGGTGGTATTTGTTTTTTAACCTAAACACTGCGTTTGTGACGATCCCTGCCTAATCTTATATTAAAGAGCCTGGGCTTGTGATATGGCACTTTTAATAAAAAGCCTGCTAGACTCTTAGTCATTCAAGCAATACAATCTATATTAGCATTTTCCTTTTTTTTTTCCCCCCGGGAATAAAATGTTGGCACATGCTAAAAACTTGGCCATGTTTCTTTGTTCTGAAAAGCCATGGTGATATTAGAATTGTGTTCCCAATAGAATGAACTCACTACTACAGATCACTGGCCTTAATTACTTAGTTGTGTAGACTTCCTAAGCAGTGCTCAATTAATCCACTGAAATCCATTTCAAAAACATTTTTGCACCAGGGCTATTCATATAAACCATACACATTACAAATCTGCTTTAGGTACACTAAAGTTATACTAAGTTTATCCAGGAGACCTAACATTTTGTGTTGTTTTACTATTTGGAAGCCTATTCTTACCAATCGGAAACCAGTAACTACAATAAAAGGGAAAATTTTCCATGCTGGAACAGTAGTCTAAATACTCCAGTTAAGTTTTGCTCTGTCTTCTTGCCTAGTAAATGCAGTGTTAACCAATGCATGTTTGAAACTTATTACGATTACCCAAAAGAATTCACTATTTGTGGATAATGTCTGGCAGATTTATAATCCACTCAAAACCCAAAGAATCATCAGGCACTGTATATATCTGCTGTTTTGTAATATTAACACTGTGTCAAGAAGTATCAACATCCCCAAAGCACAGACCAAACTATAAAATACAATTTGCTAATATATATGTATATATTCCTGTTAAAAGGAACATACTGCTAGTATTTTTTTCTACTTTTTTTTATTATTATTTTTACTCAAAGTTAGTGTTTTCTTCCTGGAATAGCAACAGGGAGACCATTTCCTTACATGGCAGTTACCTCATCAATATTTCTATTTGTAGTAATTTTGGAAATTCTATTCAATTTAAGGTATGTCCAAGTAACTATCAATTATTCCTCATTCAATGCTGCTTTTTTTGGGTACTTTCCATATTTAAGCTGTTGATTAAACAGTCTTAACCAAACTGATAAGATTCTTAGTATGCCCGTTCTATTGGGAGGCAGTTACACAGAACACACTGCAAGAAAGCATCTCCAACATCCTTTTAAACTAAATGTACATTCTGCAGTTAATAACAACAAAAATTATTAATGCCCTTTTTCTTTCAATACGGTTATTGTCATCATAAGCAGGTGTCAGAAAAACTTCCGCTTTGACAACTTCTATGCCCTAACACCAATTTTAAGGCATGTGTAAGAGACGGGCACTCCCCCCAAAACCAGCTTTCCCCAGAGATTCACACAGGAGCGGATGTGGTGGTGAGAATCCAGGCTTGAAATCGTGACATGTCCCTTGGCCACAGCTTTCACATTGCTTTCCAGCCTTGCATACCTGGGCTTGTGGTGCCACAGGCTCTGACCAGCTCTCAGCAGCCACACGATGCATCTGAATACCTTACTAGGGCCTAATTTTCAATACTGAAGAGCATCACTTCGTTAAACTTTGTGCTAATGTCCACTGAAGCCTTGTTAAGGGACTGCTGATGCCATCTCGGGAGGAAAAGCATAGTACAGTAGGGAACTTGTAAACACTGCAGTAACAGTATGATTTTAAGAAACTACTATATTTTAGCAAGTGAAACCCTTCATCTCTTGCTTTCTTAGCTTGTCCTTAAGTCTGTCTTTTTAAGTAACACTTGTGAGATTTATTTGCTTCATTTAGATTCATCCAGGATGTTCATACCACAATTAAGTTATATGCACAAGTTATTTAAGTTAGCACTTAAAAATGGAACAATTAGAACTTTTACACAATTAAGAATAAGGATCCTCTAGAGGAGAGTCTGTCTCCAAAACTACTACTTGTCACTGCTACATTAAGGCAGAAGCCAAAGGCAAATTGACTTTGCCTTCTGGGAAATTTAATGATCCCCAGAAATTCTCTGCTCAAAGTCAATTGTTGTTCATTAATTCCTTATTCCTGAAAAGAGGTTCTGCTCTAGCTTCACCTTTCTCTCCCGCTCATACCATCTTCTGATGACAAGTTAATTCTCAAGATTTCATTTTTAAAAACAGTATGTGTGGGTCAGAGTTCTACAAAGATTTGCCAGGTTCAAACAATTTCATATTTAAAGGGACTTTTTATGGCACTTTAGTTGCACTCTCACAGACATGGTGCAGTATATTCTGCAGTAAAGCTCTTTTGCTTTTACTTTTTAAGAACTGCAGTCATAAAAACTAGTGACCCAGTTTTAGTGAAGCTTTGCACAATTGAATATAAATACTATATAAACTGCAGGGACAGCGATGTCAACTAAAAGCAGCACTAATGTCAAAGGAGAATCCCTGCTTTCAGTTTAAAGCAGCCAGTTTGACAGAAGGCACAGCAGTCCAGCCCTTCCACAGAGCTGCAGTGTTGAGAGCTGTGGTTTCCTTCACTGTTGACAGCTTATTATTTTCATAACCAGTCCATTTTATCACTGGTTAGAAAAATTAAGAAATCTAGTTCAGGTTCATTGTCGACTAAGCTGTGTTTCTGTCAGGCTGCCAAAAAGTATGTCAAATGTAATGGGAGGCGGAAAGCACACCGGGAATGCTTATATGGGAGCAACTGAACTGAAATTTTCGATTCATTTCATTCATTAAATCTTTCTATTAAAAGTCAACTCAAATCAAAAACTGTTTCAAAACTAAGCTTAGTTCTGCATTTTATGATTGCAGGTTCTGTTCCAACTTTTCAAGGCAACATCATTAAAAATTACCCAAATATTTTCATAATTTCTCTCTTTTACCAGCTTCATGGTACAAATAACCGTGATCACTTTGCAGCAAAACCTCTGTGGAAATATACTCTCTCTTCATGACCCAAGATTACAAAAGTGATCTTCAGCCTACCAATAACTTGTCTTTCTGACTTGCAAAGTTTGGTGTTGGAAAATGAAATACAGGAACATATTTGAAAGGTGTTGGACATGTCTTGTCTCACTAACACCACAGCATTACATTTTATTGATTTAAATAAGACTGTACTTTTTAAAGTTCCTTCTTATAATTCAGTTAGCTCTGGAATGTGCTTCCCCAATTTTGACCTGAGTAGATCTGAATTATATACAGGACATTTTACAAGCTGCAGGGTGATTATGAGCTAAAAGCATAATTACAGGTCGATTAGAAAGATTGTAATGATGCTCAAAAACTTGCCTCCACAGCATTTCAGCAGCTCAGGCCTTCAGTGTGAGCTGAATGAACGGCTCTCGAGCCAAGGCACCGGGACTTACTCTGCTCTGTCCCAGGGGACCCTGCTGCGCCAGCTGTCCCTGAGCCAACCTTCTGCTGCATTCACACTGCAGGAATAGTAGGAACCTCCCCAATATCCACACACAGAGCACTGTTCTGAGCCACCAACCCTGACAGCAAAATCCCCAAGGAGAATATTGTTTCTCTTTAACCAAGTATATAGTTCATATTGAAGCAATAATATTAGAATAAATTCTTCTCGAGACCCAGATATGCAACAGTTCTTATTACAGAATTACTATATGAATTATTCTTATTAAAGTGTTTAAGAACCTTTATTAATCTTTAATTACTTTTATAAATTTTTAAAACTTTGCATTTACAATATCCAACACTGTTCCTTTTAGATCTACACAAATTATTACTTTTTTAAAGTTTTTGCTTGTCTCAGCTAAAAAAGGAGTCTCACACTACTAACCTAAAACTGATGCTGATGAAGGCTTCAATGAGTAAAAAGTAGCTTTGAGCTTCACCACTGCTGGAAATCCCCAACATTGTGTCATACATAGCCCAAAATGAGCCAGGGGCAAGAGCACAGAAACAGTGAGAAGGTCGTGACACCTCTGGTTTAATCCCTCCACATCACATCCTGCTGCATGCAGATCACAAACTGCTCTCACCTTCCTACACGTAAAGCAAGCACATCTACTACCAGAACGTGTCTTGGGTTCTCTTATTCCCAAGCTTCTAATGCACCTTATCACTATCTTGTTTTACATTTCTATTGCTCTGGCAGGTTGTTCTTCATGCAAGAACACCACAGGCTTATCCTGGGGGGCTTGTTTGTTTTCCTTTTGGGAGAGTCTAGAACTAAAAGCAGCATCAAAACAAGTGGCTGTACACAGCATTGCCAAGCTACCTGGATAAATCACAGTATTATGAGGTTTTATCTTCACATATGCAAAACAAAAAAAAGCTTTTTTCCACAGCAAGGATTAATTCATTTGGTGAACAATTATTCTCTTTCATATTAATCATATCATTAGTACATTCAAAAGCACAGCCCCCAGCATTGCATTCTTCACCTGATCTTGACACCTTGATTTTGTTAGCTGGATTTTATTTTATTTTTTTAAACCTTGCATCAGCCATTCATCCTACAATTTAAAGTAACTTGCTACAAAAGCTGGCAATAAACTCTCTCAAGCATTAGAATTCAATTCTGTCCATTGAAAAGAATATAACCTTGGTTCATTTTTAAATGAAAAAAGAAAGAACAACTGGATCTACTTTTAATTCCACAACATATAAAGCAGAGATACACAAGCTTTCAGGCCTCTTCCTTCTCTGCTAACTCTATCAACATATTTAAAAATTAAGTAGCCGCCCAGAGGTTCTGACTCCTGTTTTATAACTCCAGAGACTACTTTTAATAGGCAATGAGAAAAATAAATGGTCTGTTATTTACATTTCTGAATTATGATCATCATAGCATGGAATCTTTCTGTAGCCTTCACAAATTACTATAAGACTTTTAGAAGTAATAATTTCTAAGGTTTTTTTTGTCTTCACAGTGAGTTATTCACATATTAAATTTGCTATGAAATTAACATGACTTCTGGAAATGCAGCATCTTAAACTATATTACTTCACTTATCTATATGCCTCACCGTGCTTTATGCATTATTCCTAACAAATTCAGAATATAAGGAAGTTAATTTCTAAAACTACTGCATTTTATTATTAATGTTGCTACACTACAATCAAAAGTATTTAAGTGGAAATATGTTTCTCTGTACAGTTCTCTCACTCTCTGAATGGACTGCAGCTGATAAAAGCAAATCTAAGACTGGTCCTTTTACTTTAGCTGGCCTGGCAGCCTTTGAGAGGCAGGAGGGGACGGGCAGTCTGAAGCCAGCTGGTGTCAGGAAGGTAACTCCAAGCAAGTCTATTACAGTACACAGGAGACATGGCCAAACACATTCCCTCACACCTGCTGGAAAGTTAAGAGCTCACCTAAGGAAGCCTGGCTTCATATTCATGCAGTAGCTTCAGAAAAGGATTTGTATGAAAGCATTAGGCTCCTAAAACAAACATACAAAAACCCCAACACCGAAATGCCCAAGAAACAATAACAAAGAATAATACCATCCCTAGTCCTCCTCCTAAGTATTCACACAATCATCATGGGAAAATTCATGGGAACAGCTCTGGTACCAACACCAACCATACCACACTGACTGTCTGGTACACAGAAATTGCCCGTGCATGCTGAGGCTACTGCTTCTACTGGTGGCACCCTGCAGCTACAGCAGTACTGTTAAATCTACTTAAATTTTCTCAAATGCCATCAGATCTTAAAATCATCAATATTGACAGTTTCTACTGTTGAGTACAGATCTTCCAAGCAGAAGCATTAGAGTGAAATCTAATCAGCAAGAGCTAAAACCAGATAAAGAATTCAGGAGTGACAGGAATTTCAGGCTCAAGTGTTCTCTCATCGAAACAAATGTGGCTTATCTCATGCTTAACACTGTGCAAACGTATCTGCTGGATAAAGCCCAAAGTTCAGAATTCGAGGAAGTTTTAAGAATGAGTTCTGAAGCCGCTAACAAACATGCAAGGTTTACTTAATATTACCAAATAGCACTTCAAAGCTCAGTTGTGGACTACTTCCTATAGTTGTCTGTCCCATAGCGTGAGCATTGAGTTAACCCAAAAAATCATGTCATTGCTTCAGTGAGATGTTCAAGGCACATTCAGAAATGCAGGTTTAATTTAAGAGAAAATACTTTTTGACCCTTCTTTTGAAAACACAGCAGATACATTTTGAGATCAGGATTTACTTTCTCCTTACCAAGCTTGGCACATATGTAACAAGTCTTAACCCAATTAGTTGGAAACTGATTTATCTATATAACATATAGCTGAAAAACAGAAGAAACCATTGCAGAGAAGGAATGTGAAAGGCCTAGGAGGGATCTCACCAAAATGTCCACTATTTCATTTTATTTACTCGCTTATGTAACAGTAAAGGACTTGCGCACCAGCACTCCAATCCAATTACCTCCTGTGCAGCACTGCTCATCTTTAGAAGTCAATTTTTATCACTCACTGAGTCTTAAACTCATGCTCTTCACTGAAGCGTTTAATTCAATGCAAGTGTTACTCCCCTATTCTCTCTGGATCAGAGTTAGAGGAAGTATCACTGGTAAAGCACCATGTTATTTATCAGTAGAAAAAGAAATGGAAACAGCTTGTAACACAAGCAAGCTCACTGGTGTTCTGAAAACCTATTTCCTTGCTATTCTCCCTGAACTTCAAACACAGACATACACCAGGAAGCTATGCCAGAACTGCTTTCTGATGGAGTGCAAAGCTTCCCCACCTAACAAAAGTTATATATGTTTCTCCCTTACTCAGTTTTTCCACCTTCGTCCTCAGGGCAATATCATGTGATATGGCATAATAGAGCATAAAACATATTCAAACATCAGAATATTTTAATGCTACAGAATGAAATGCAGGACATGTTCTTAAAGAGTTGAAGTAGCATCTGTAATGGGCTTTAAAAAAAGGTCCTGCACTGTAACAGTAAATTTGTCAGTGGTGCCAAAATCTACCAATTCTGGGTCCCCACTGTCCTCTGAAAAAAAAAGAGCTCAGACTGTGAAGTCAAGACATTGCACTGCTGCTATGAGTAGATAACACACTATCTGGTCTTCCAGTTTGAGAATATTCTCAATAAAACTGCTTCAAGAGACTTTTGTCACGCATACACATGAAAATCAGGACCAGGATCCTGAACTGGAAAATGTAAAGACTGATGAGATTACCCAAATATTCCTTGTTAGTATTACTTATTGGCTTTCATATTTTGATAACGAAAAATGTGATGATTAAACACTAACACAGGAAAAAAAAAAATCAGCAGTGAGAAGGATGACAAGGAGCACTTGCAACCTCCTGTTTTGACAGGAGCTGCTGATGTAAACTACATCACACCCTTGCTAACTCAGATATCCCACGGGACATCAACCTACCAGGTTCTCAAGCATGGCACTCTTAAGAAACCAGTGTGCAACAACTGGAAATAAGACACAAAAATAGCCTTACACATTTAAAGAGTTTGACACCCCCTCCTTTTTCCCTTTTCTTTCCTTCTCCACAGGTTTCTTTAGATAAAGTGTCCTTTTGATAGCTGCATTTGCAAACTGCTCAGTCAAAGTCTACAGAGCTGGGGGTTCATAAAGCACCTGTGAGTTCTCCGTATGCTCTGATCCAGCAGAGCACAGGTTAGTCCTGCTGAGGAAGCACACAGGCACAGCAAGAGATGGCTGGCTTTACAGGAAACACCACACATGCTGAGGAGTATTAGGAAGAAACTCCGCAGAGCCCTGAACAGCTAGAAACAAACACACACCAGCTTCTTACATATACACATCTATAAACTGATGTTACCAGGAAAAGGCAAACATGATGCAATTCTAGAGAAGAACTACAAAGGCAATTATAAACGTTAATAAGGAATGAATCAACAAACTGAATATTCTCTCTGTAATGCTGCAACAAAAAAAATCCCAAAGCAGGATCCAAAGGCATCAGACAGAAAACAAAACAAAAAATTTCTATTGTCACAGACATTCCATAAACTGTGTAAAAGAAGCAGTTTATGGTATTTACTGTATTTGAATTTCTACAACACCTCCCCATGATAAACTTTGGGAGTGACTGAATTTCAACTGATTTTCTTTCATACTCTGATCCCAGTACCACAGCAGCCCCTGGGCAAGAACAGCAGGTATGAGGAAACTGCCACCTCCATTACAGATGGTTTTATTGCAGAACCCACAGCTTGTTCCCATTGAACAAGGAGAGCACAGTGACTGCTACCACACAAAAGAACACAGTTTAAAGATGGACACTTGTTTCTTTTAAACTAGTTTTATAAACTATGCCCCCACAGAAGAGCAGGGTACTTTCATCTAGTAAAGCAGATACCTTTACGATCTATCATTACAGACACTTGTGTTTCAACAACCATCTTAGTGAGAAGCCAAAGAACAGTGTACTTAAAGTACAGATTTGGACAGACTCCTTCAAAATGCTGTAGGGATGTATTAAACCTAATCCTTAGGGGGGAAAACAAAGCCTACAGCACTCTGTCATGTTAGATTTTTCTCTTAAGATGTGAGAACATGACAGTGAAATTAACTAAACAAAAATATTTGTGAATAATCAAACATTTCAAGTTATGTTAAAGGAGTACCTCAGACACGCTCCAGAAAAAAAATATATTCAAAGACAGTATGAAGCTACAAATAAGCTTTAAAAACTAATATGTACCATTTGTCAAATTGACAGCCTAAAGTAGCTCACTTGTGAGAACTGATGCTTACTGCACAAAAAGCCAGAGTATTAAAAACCAGGAAAGAGTCAAACAATAAATTACAATGTATCTGTACATCGTACTTTTGCCCTTCTATCAAAGCGTACTATCTGTTATGCTTACTCCTCCTCCTTGCAACAACATTTTAGAGATAAAATCTGTATATGATTAGGACTAACCAAATGATTAACTACCAGTGGGAAGAAAAGAAAGAAAAAAAAGAGACAGGAAACTGGTATAATGGCATTTCATTTCCTAACCCAGCAGTATTTTCCTACTGTATGAAAGGATGGCTTGCCTTTGAGAAACTGGGCAAAGCATTATCTACACCAGCTATGATATTCCTCTACAACTACAGGTCTACTTAATTCTTCAGAGAAAGTCTGAAATAAGTATGTGTGGTGGCCTTTTGGCTGCATTTGTGTTCTTAAAGCAATGCTTTGCTCCTTTCCCCTTTCTTCTACCCTCCACTGCCCCCTCCTCATCCCCCACTCCATCTTGTCTATAAATTACATAGAATAGGAAGAGACTGATATGAAGCATCAGCAAAATTTTACCTTCCCCAAACCAGCAAATCACAGTCTCCTTCTCTGTAAGAATAGCAACCGTTTTCATAAGACTCCAGATATTTATGGGACCATGCCAAAATCCTTACTTGGGCCAGTGCTTACCAATAGTTTATGTGATCATCTCTAGTTACAATCTACTCGGGATAGTATCTGAGCAAACACAATGAAATCAAACATTCTCACTGGAAGACAGGAGCCATAATTTTTAATTTGTTTTCACAAACTCAGAGGGCTTAAAAGCAGAGTAGTACCTCTACCATGAATTCTATAACTGATTAGCATAAAAAAGAGAGCTAAAAATTACTCTTATGGGTATAAATACATTGGCATGTATGAACTGAGCATTCTCTTACAAAGATCAGAATTTGGACTAGCTCTAAGAGACCCTGCTTTGCTGTGTGGGTGCCTACATGGATAGGCTGACAACACAAGAGACAGCATGAAGGTGGAAAGCCACTTGCTCCATTTCCCACTAAGGGCAGAAGAGAAATCAAGGAGGCTACAACGGTAGTAAAAGAAAAAAAAACTAAAGCTTTTCTGTATTCTAGATACACTCCAAAATGCACTTCCTTCTAGTACAAGGTTTTGAAAAACATCACATGATGATATGATAAAGGAAGTCTTTTGCACAGGCCACAATTACATAATGCATTTTAAACAAACTGAAGCCCTTAAAAAGTTTACTGTTGACTTTTTTCAAAATACAGCTGCAATAAAATTTGAAATTATGTACTGAAGCACTTGAAAAGTATGTGGCCAAGAAGTCTGCTGAAACAAATTGCAAAAAAAGAAAACATGGGTCATTCAGATAAAAAAAATATCTACACAATTACCTGAATCTGATCTGGTAAACCATACAAAATGGATGAGTCACTTATAATCTGCCAAATAAAAGTCACATACAGCAAAGTATATTTTGAACAAGTTCATTATATTCTCCAGCTAATACACACACACATTTTGACCAGATGGAATTCCACCATCCCTAGAGGTACCTATACACCACGGTTGGCCAAGCATTCTGTTGTGAAAAAATTCAAAGGCATACTCACAACATTTTACACTGGGGAGAAACATTATTATTAGTCAGAGCTGTCTTCTATCCCCACTCAACAAGTACAGAGAGTCAGTTCTGATCTACATGTAAACTTTACACATAAAAATATAAACACTATAGAACAGGGGTTTATAACAGTCACTTGCACAAACCCAGTATTTAGTAACCTCATTTCCTGCACAACGGTGAATGCTTCTTGGACTTCCCACACTCCATGTGCTTATTCCAGCTACACAGAGAAGCCTGAAAAAATATTTCAGGACACCATTAATATCAGATTGCTTGCATTAGTTCCAGACACAGTAACTTCTCGGTAACAATGAGCATGGATCACTGCTTCATTCACGAGTTACTTGTTTAATCTCATGTTTGTTTCCAAGAAATAAACAACCATTTAAGACAATTACTAGTAAAACTAATGACCCAAATATACAGAAAAGGAAAGCTCTAAGAAGTGAAAATTGCACCCAAACCAATCAAATATGAAATCCATCCCTTAAATTTCGTTAAAGCATCTACACATTGTCAAGACTGCTTGTGTGAGGAGGGATTTTTTTTTTCCCATTAATGTAGCAGCTTTCCTCGTTCAAATGAACAATGCCAGCTTTCTCACCACCATCTCAGTGCCTTTGCACTCTACAGTTTTACTGCCTGGTACCAAATCTCTATTGTTCAGCTCTGAACGTCTCCTGTCAACTGAACTAAGTTTCACTGAGGTGCTGGAGCGTGTCCAGAGATGGGCAATGAAGCCGAGGAGCAATGAAGTCCGGAGCACAAGTCCTGTGAGGAGGAGCTGAGGGAGCAGGGGGTGTTTAGACTGGAGAAAAGAGGCTCAAAGGAGAACCTTTATCCCTCTCTACAACTGCCTGAAAGGAGGCTGTAGCCAGGTGAGAGGTGGCCTCTTCTCCCAAGTGAGAAGCAGTAGTACATACAAGAGGGAACAGCATCAAGCTGTTCTGGGGAGGTTTAGATTGTATATTAGGATTGGATAACCCCAAAATGGTTAAAAGCATCAGAACACGCTGTTCAGGGAAATTGTGAGGTTACTGCCCCTGGAGGTATTTAAAAGATGTGTAGATGTGGCATTTAGGGACGTGGTTTAGGACTTGGCAGTGCTGGGTTAATGGTTGGGCCTGACCATGATGGATTTTTTCCCAGCCCAAACAATTCTATCACACAATGATCATTTATCTCGTTCCAAAAAACACTTGCCTACATAACACATCTGCATTTAATATAACACAATTTGAGCCAGAGTCTGAATAGTGGAATACTTTATTAGAAGGAATACCAAAACTACACTAAGAAACCAATATAAGTATTTCTGCATCTCATAAGTATCATGAAATTCTCAGAGCTATAAAAACACATCAACAAACCACCTCTCTCACCCAAGAAAGTACTGACTACATAAGTTACAAACTGTAAAAGTTCAAAGAAAAATAGTCCATGGGGAAAACAGTAAATTCAATAAATTTTAAAATAGGGAGTGGAAGAATAACTAGCTGGTGAGAAACAGGCCATTTTCACTTGATAGAAAACCCAATTAACAGTGTTTTTCATTTATTTCCAACAGATAATTACATCATCTACATACACTTGCTAACCTAGTTCTACATCTGTTTAGTAATGAAACTTTTCTCCAACACAACACAGTTTTCCATAAACTGTAATTTATATGGGCAGGTACTTATGACATTGTTTTTGACAGCTATTCGAACAGTTAAGCTTTTCTTAACAGACCATGAGCTTATTTTGCCAGAAGTCCAAGAATGAATTGGACAACGCTAAGTAACAAACAAGAAAGGAAAAAATACTGTCTGTACTCTCCTGGAGGAAAAAAATCTGGACAGTTCCATGGCAAAAACTGAACATAAGAAATGTATCCCAAAGTAGCAGTGAAATTAAAAGAACACTAAATAGACACAATAAAGGCAAATAATCAGCCTGAGGAAGTGATACAGTATTTCCAAACAAGATTCAAGTAAAGGACACCAGTTATTAAATGCAAACTTTTTTCTTATTATTTTAATGAAGGGAAAAGAAAAGCTCTCATATTTCACAGATGAACCCACGTTGTTAACAGCCTAACACATTGCAGAAGACTGTATTTGGTCGCAATTCATGGGATAAGGTCAATTCACACGTACAGCTAATCTGATATCGATCAGTCACAGCCAGCTTTTCCACCCCACGTCACCCCTTCAATGGACCAGGGAATCCAGCTATCACACAGCCATGCTAGCTCAGCCTGCCACATGAAGTGCAACTATTTAAAATGCCTTGCTGGAAAGAAAGCCTAGAAGAAATCCTTTGGTGTGTGGAAGCAATCCTGTGCTTCAGTCTTAGCCCTGAAAGATGCTGTGCTGGAACACACAAGCCTTTCAAAAACCTCTGCAGATGGCTTCCATCCATAGAACAAGAAGACTATCAAAATCAAACATTCCATGTAGCAATCCCTAAAACAAGGATTTTTATGAGGGAAATCCTCATTAAAGCAGCAATCAGAAGTGGCTAACCCCCTCCTGAATCAAACTATGCATTAACCACAGCAGTCAGAGACATGACCTTTTTTCTTCACACGACATGGCTACTTCTCACTCTGCCTGATTCAGAAGCAGCAGAGGTGCTACACTCCAATTGTAATATCCAACCTTGACTTGATATTTATCTCCAGGGAAGAAAATAATTGGATGTCACACCTACTAACTCAATTTCATTCTGCTAATTATTCTTTAGTGATATTTTTTCTTTTTCTTCCTTCATCACTGCATTCTGAATAGGATTAACAAAGTCATTGGCGAAATTATTTTGAAGACTATTGATCACATACACACAGTAACTACCCCCTCAATATCTCTTCAGAAAAAAGCAGTATATAAAAAACAGATCAGGTTTAGTATTTATATTGTAGTCCTCAAAGTCTTAAGAAGACCTAACACATCTCACTATCTACTTTTTAACTTTAAAAATGCTGAAGACATGGTTATTATATTTTTATACCACTGCAAAAAAACCAACAAAAACGCAACTGTATAAACACCAATGAACCGATTTCAATTCAAGAAAGCCAGTCCTAGTTTCTGCAGCACTCATCTCCCCTCTGCAGCACAGGCTCCTGCATAAGGCCAGATTTTGTTCAGTGTGGTTCTCCAAGAAACCCACAGAGAATGAGCACCAAAATCTTCAATGTCCTTTCTATTACTGAGAAAGTATTTTCACAGAAAAATACATGTATCATTCATGTTCTATGTCAAATATGTACTGGATTCAAGCTTTTAGAAGTAAGAATGTGACTATTTCATCAGTTAGCCTGGTGATCCAAAGGCTGAACTGAGAGCAGAGAACATGCCTTAATAAAGAAAAGATAAATTGCTGTTGTTTTGTTTTGTGTTTGGTTTTTGGTTTTTTTAAAAGTGAAGTTTTACAGAGGTTATAACATAAATAAATCTTTGCAAAATTCTAATGACAATCCAACGCGTAAATGCTATAGAATATTTAACATACACACACAAGTGCTAATTAACTGCTGCAACCTTCAACTCCAGAAGGGCTGAAAGGCATAAAAACCAGCAAAACAAAGACTTGTTTGGAGGATGTGGACTTTCATAAAGAGGACAGATTCAACAGTTAAAAGGTACATAAGAAATCAGTCTCCTGATTTAATAAGTTAGAGGTGTACATGGAACAAAACATACATGCACATGATTGTAGATTTGCAATTACTGTATGTCATTGTCCTTCCCAAGGGTTTGACAGGTCAGTAGGATAAAAGGCTCCCAGGTGGACTCTCCTGGCTGCTGCATTTCATTTTGGGCAGCCTCTAAACACACTGGGCAGTGGGGAAGCTGTGCAGAGCACAGGAGAGGGCAGGCAGCTGACACAGAAAGTTCTCTGCCTCTCTCTCCCCTGTCCCCACAGAGTCTCCACTACAGGACATAGAGAGGCTGAGCCTTCCCAAGGAAAGCAGGGAGAACATACACACACAAACCTTGCAGGCAGCATAAATATTTTCCTTTTGGCACTCAGGATTCCAGAGTATTTGGTGTTACCCAAGAAGCCCCTAAGGGCTGTTGAACCAAAAACAAAGCTAAGAACTGGGTGCAGCAGAGTGGGGTTTAGGGAACTGCTCTACCAGCCCCCCCATTCTGCCACACTCCATGTTTCTATTCAATTGTTTATATTCATTCCTTTTAAGCACCTTCACTATTCCAGGCTATGTTGTAATAAAAACACAGCTTTTGAGATCCACAGTTCTGATAGAGAGATTTCCCTTAAAATGCTGGCAGTGATGAAAAATACTACCTGCAAACTTTGCCTGACTTAACATCCCATCTCACATCTATACATGTTCCAGTTATTAGAACATCACTATGAGATTAATATATCCATAAGAATTAAGTTTGTCACTCTCAACATCAGTTCAAGGAAGTAACCATTTTATACAAAGTATTTATGTGAAGGTACCCTGGAGACACAGCAGCTAAAGGGACAGCTTTGTCAGCAGCCAGCCCTGTCTCTCTAAGCCAGTGGCACCCTGCCAGAAAAACACCTGCAGACTGAACAACCTGCAATATAATATGAGATACACAGAGAGAAGAGCAGAAAAACAAAACAATGACAGCATTAATTACTCGAACAGCTCAATGACTCACAAGTGGGACAACATTTATGCCAAGTTAATGCAGGCGTTTCTTCCCGCTGGCTAGTTTCGACATTTTGATCCTGCCATCAAAACAAGTTTTATTTCTGCCCACTGCCCTGTTTCCTGTATCCCAATTACTCACAAACACAGAGGATGGTCTTGCTCAAATCATTTATCTGGTCCAAAGCAGGATGATCTGGGATTTAATTCCTTAAAAACAACACCACTGATGAAAAAAGTTCGTTTCTCTTTCAACTAGGACAAAATCCATCCTAACATGTTCGAGCAGCATCATTTCTTATTAGTATGTTGTGGCACACTCTCCCCTGCATTTCCCAGCTCTAGCCACACAGAAACCATCGTGACTACCACACTGTATTTGCTCTGTTCCAGTAACCTACCTCCCCACACAGGCCTGTGCTATATGTATCATGAAAGATTATAACATCTTTGAATACTCCTACCCTTCAAATCAGGTTTCCTTCTACACTTCAGACAAATTAGAAAGCAATTTAAACCATGAAGGACTGAGTTGGGTTCACCACCCCTCCAAAAAAGCACCTTTATTTTTCCAAAACACAGGCTGGTAACAACTCAACCCCATTAGCTGTACAAATACACAGTGTCTATTTTCAAACCTGGTATTCCTACAGACCCTAATGTTGTACAACAATGTTCACATTTGCCATTTCTTCTTTTCCCCTTCCATTTCAGAGGTACTCGCTCCTACCACTGTTTTGCAAACTGAGACACGATTTCTTTCAATACCTCATTTACCAGCATAAATCAAGTCTAACATTAAGAAATAACATAAATCAGAAACATACTGAAAATAAAACAGAAACACTAAAGACATTT
Source organism: Pachycephala philippinensis (assembly GCA_013397055.1). NCBI lineage: Eukaryota > Metazoa > Chordata > Aves > Passeriformes > Pachycephala > Pachycephala philippinensis. Next base: position 1,604,937 of record VWZT01009954.1, read on the forward strand.
TATTTGCTGTTTCATTAAATTTTACCCTTAAATTGAGAATCTGGCAGAAGGGGCATGGACATAATGTTTCTACACAAAAACTTCAGAAAATATGCAAGGTATCTTAGGGATTTTTTAGTGTTGTCAAGTAACTCAAGCAAGTATTCTATAATTCCTAATCTTGTGAAAATTAATAGTCCTTTTATCGCATTGCTACTCAAAATTAAATAACCAGAATTTTACAATCTTCATCATTTTAGACACCAAAATTATTAGGCACTGACTCAGGCCAATATTCTTTAAAAATATGAACTCCATAATTTAAGCCAATAACTACGGTTGCTGAGGTTTCTATAGTTACTCGTGAAGGGGTCATAGCTCTCTGAAATACGTGCAGAATCTAATAATAAGCTCCACCACAGTATGCTAACAACCCTTAATGATTAATTAGGCAAAGACCAAGTTCCTGGTAAAGCAGAGAATCCCAATTTATTCATTACCTAGTGAAGCAGCAAACAAAACAACTTTGGGTTTTCAGCTAAAACTGTGACTTTAGGTTGCATCTTTGCATTCTGGCAAGAGCAAAAACCCCACATCCATGAGCTGCCCAGTGAGCCCCAGCCCACGGCAGCAGCCAGCACAGCAGAGTTCCCACTTGGGAGACACCTCCTTATTTTCCCACCTTTCCTCTCTGATGCCTCCATAGTGAGTGTGATCTTGCATTAGCCTCCCTAAAACTTTCCTAAAGAGATGACAAACAAAGTAAGCAGAGCACTTAGGAACAAACTGCTAGATTAGGTAAAAAATTAAGTTTATCAGCAGATAAAAGTACGGGACAATATCTGTCAAGAGAGCTAGCACATTAAAACAAAATATAATGCACTAGTACCCCTCCAAATTGCTACTCTCACATTGGCATTGTGATTTTCTGTTTTTTTCTTATGTTTTTCTTTATTTTGCTCTTAACCAAACCACATAGAATAATACAGAACAGTAATTACCATTAATCACTCCCAAGTATTGTATGTTGCAATTGGCTTGGGAAGAAAACGGAAGAGACACATTTAAGTAGGTAGACGTTGAAAAATTAAGAAAATGCAGTCAGGCTATAAATCTAATGAAACACCATTTTAAAGCCATGCAAAAGATAACACTCCCTTGAATGTTTGTGACCAATTCCTGTATTTTTGCCATGCCTCATGTGAGTAAGAGACCACTTTCATCTCCAACACTCCCAAACTTGCAAATGCATTTGTGGCATTACAGAAGTTACGTTTGTATTAACGAATGCCACTCTGGGAAAATGAAGACCTTTGTTCCTCCATGAGCTGAGAACTTCCACCCCACTTAGAGGGCCTTACCCTTACACATGCCAGACTTGAGCCTGCACATGGATCAAGCTGATGACTGATACATTATTATTGCATTACCAATGTATATTTACATATCGATATCTATAATATATATTTTGCTCTGTGTATATCTATTTGGGTATCTATACACCAACATACATAATGTATTATATATCTTACTATGTATTATTATACTTGATATAATTCTGATAATATTGTGTTCATGTATCTGTGATACAGATATACATATCATATCTAACACATTCTGTATTACATAATTGTATACACCTGTATTTTATATACACAGAGATATATTAGCTATAATATGNACCTAATATAACATTATATGTATTATAACTATAAGAGGAGTTGCAGCTTGCTCTTGACCTAGAAACAAAATTATAGAGCTGGAAAAAACAAAAATAAATGCAAGAGCTCAAATATGAGCCTAACAGCCAACGTTCAGAATTTGCAGATTTAAAAACTAATGCTAACTGGAGTGAAGCCACACTTAGGTTTCACAAGATATTGTGACCTTCGTGGCTTCTCACATCTCCAACAATGCTATCAAGTCAAGGTCAAATGAACCCCTGAGTTCCTTTTTGGGGGGCAGGCCAACTGGGGAGCAGGTTGTTTGGGTTTTGTTGGGTTATTTTACTTATTGGAAGTTCTCTGGTCTTTGTTCGGTTTGGCACATTTACAACATTGACAACATTACAACATTACAACAGTGAGCGCTCTTTTGGGGGGTTTTTGTGTATTTCTTAAGCTGAAAGATTACATAGCTAGTTAAAAAGCTGAAAACACTTTTAACCTGTCAATAATACACCAAATTTGAAATCAACAATAGTTAATTAATTCATTTCTTAAACCCTCTGGGATGAGGAGATAAGTTTGCTTTGCCTATGAATTGCTCTAAATATTAATTTTTTGCTTGCCTACTGGGACTAAACCAAACACAGTTAAAATGGTTACTGTGGTTACAGTGATGGATCAAGAAAAAAATAGAAAAAGTTATTTAACCCTCAAAATACAAATGAAAAGCCTGCAGAAAACAGCAAAGCACTACTGGCATTTACACGACAAAGAAAAATACAGATCCACACCTCACGCAATTTCAGAAAAACAAGGCTTATGATCCCAAATCCCTGAGAGGCTGAGGTTTTTTTCTCCAATATTTATAAAATACAAAACATTTATACATTTTTTCCAGAACACAAGTATAAATATATTATTAAATCTTCTTTACGATCATTATAAAGCAAAAAGAAATTTTTTATCCAACTAGTGAGGGAGGGGAAGAACAATAGCAAAATGGTTACATATTCTACTCAAAAGATGGAGGAATATGTGAGGGGGGAAAAGGAACACACAATAGACACAGTTTTTATGTAAACCTGCTAAAGGCAAAATATTATTAGTACAGTTTTGAAATGAAATTATGCTGTGACAAAATAGTCCATATGAACAGTTCTGCACAAGCAGTGGCATTGCTCACACAAACAGCACTAGGGATAACAGCACAAATCCACAGCTGTAGAGCAAGTACTGAAAATCCAAAACCCAACACCCTTGAAATGGTATTTTTATAAATGAAGCAGCACTATGAAATGGTTCTGTAACAAACTGTAATGAACCAGTCACCCACACTCAGCAGTGGTGAGAGAACAGCTCTCGCCCAGGGCTGGTTTCCTGGCAGCAGCACTGGCTAAACCTTTCCTTCAGCGTCAAAGGGAGCACAACACGTGTGACACCACCCACCACAAGGGACAAAGACACTCCACAAGTGGCAGCCATTCCAACAAACCCAAAACGAGGGAGGGAAAACTGAGCTCATTTGAAATTAAAGACAGAAATTGATAAAATACTGTCACTATTTTAACAGGCATTACAGCAATGACACGTAACCAAGGCTGGATTTTCACATGCACGCAGACACAACTCTGCTATTCCTTGCAAGTATCTACAAATCCTACCTAATTCTAGTTACTTACTTGACAATAAATCTGGTTTACATAATTTCATTTTTTATCTATTGCATAGGTCATTATTTTATTTCAGAATAAATATCCTCATAAAGTATTACAGTTCCCATCTTTAGTAAAATGCAAAAAAATATACAGTGCCAAAAACTGTAAAGTGGATTCTTTAATACAAAAATGTTCCTGTTTCTGTGATGCATTTTTGCTTTAATTAGCATGGTTCAAGAAGGGGGGAGTCATCATCCACTGCTTCTCATAGTAGACTGTGTTAAAGAAATAATCACATTCATTACACTTTAAGAAAAAGTTGCAGGAACAAGGATCTAAGAGACATACAATAAACCCAAATACAGACAACCTCATGCATATCCAAGGAACTTTCATAAAGAGTTGACATTATCTTCTATTGCATTTTGATTTCAGGGGTCTTGGAGTAGCAGTTCCTTGTCCCAGTCTCCTGCAGAAACTAAGTTTCAGCTAACACACATCTGAAGCTTGGCCAGCATTTCAGAATGATCTTGCAGTTTCCATGTACACATGGAACAAGACAGTCTGGGGAAGTATAAATATTTCAGTAAACTCCAGTCTTTCTAAATTATATGCATCATCAGTCTGTCATCCAAGGCTGGAGCTGCAGACAGCTATCTGCAAACCACCTATCCTCAGATTTGAATAGAGGTTCACCTAGCTCCTACTAAAATTCTGCATGTAATAATCCAAGAATGTTGTCGAGTGTCTGCTTGTGTTTTATCATCATAACATAGCCTCATGCATCATGAAGCTTAAAAAATTCTCAATCTGCTCTCAGAACTTCACCTGCCTCATTAGTCTTTACTTTTTGTCTCTACAGACTAGCAGTGACAAAAAAATATATAAATTATTAAATGCACGCTATAGAGGAATTACACATCAAGCCCACTTTTTTTACTGCCTGATTATATTGAGAAGACACTACTCTCAGACAGCTCTAGATAGCTTTGTTTCTAATATTAACGTGCTTGTTTTGAAGATAAGCCTGCCTTAACTTTTACTATTGTCTAAAGCAATATTGGATATTGAAATAGAATCTAATAAATTATTTCTAGTTTGCTAGTTTGGAGGGAGGAACAGATCCAGAAGTCTTTTATAAATAGGGAAACAATTCTAAATTCCAGTAACACGATCTCCATCCTGCTGCATAGTTATCTCTAAATCATCGTGTGTTTCCATCTGCCTAAGTACCATTTCAAGTTCTTCTGAGAAAAGACTTGGTGTCTTCAAGCAACTTGCCAAGTTCTGGGTCACTCTGTGACAGAACATTCTATACAAAGGAAAGGAAAATATGTAAATCACTTGACATAATGTGTCTTTTTGCTTTGGAGTTCATTACTTATTGCATATGTAAATGATGCTTACGGCTAACGCTAAAATGAAATTGTTCCCACTGCAGCAATATCTACTATTCTTAGGTAATGGTTATCATCCACAATACTCACCAGCCTGCTGGAATTCCATTAACCAGCGTATCTCCAAGAAGGGCAGAGGGATGCATTCATTTTAGACCAGACATTTTACAGACATTGAACTGTTTCTTTCATTATTAGTTTTTCTGCTGCCTCAGGACAACTGTCAAGAGTTCCTTCCACCTCTCACTATTTCTTCTAGGAGTAAATATAACCTTTCAGTTCTTTTATTTTCAACAGAAATGGGAGTCTATGAAAAATGGGAAAATATAAAGGGGAACATCACTGCTGTCATTTTGAAGCAGCCCAGCAGCAGAAGGGCTAGAGAAGATGAGATTAGGTGCAACACGGTTTTTTGGGCCATCACTAGGGTAGGAGATTCACTGCATTACAATGGGCAAAAAAATCTCCCCTTTTCCTATTCTTCCTCTGCTAACACTGTACTTCAAAGCCCTAGACACAAAGGAAAATTTCCTATGGAATAACTAGCTGTTTCATTCTACAGAAAATATGTCCACTTGGTACAACACACAATCTTCACTTTGTTCTCTAATTGTAGAGAAAATTCAATGTGATTTCAGCACAAGTGAACCCACAGCTCTGGCTTATGTAAAAGTCCTTTCTATCATATTAATATTTTTTAATATAAATACAATGTGGGACATTTGCAGGCTTTTCAACAGATTTTTCAAAGGTGAAGAAATCCTACCCAAAACACAAAAGTAAACAACTGTGTGTCTCGGGGAACTATTTAATTGAAAAAGGAGATACTGTAACAAAACTATGTTAAAGTATTGGTTACACAAGTGCTGACTCGGTCTACTTGGTCTAAAACAAGCTCCTATTGGGCTTTCCGTTATGATAAATTTAATTAACTGTAAGCAACCCAAGCGAAACAGAGAAAGCATACACATGGAGGTGCACTAAACAAAGAAGAGCCTGGTTCACAGTTCGGCAATTTTAGACAGGTAGGACCAAAGACCATGAAAAAAAATCTCCTCAGGGACAGCAAAACCACACAAAACTTCTACCCTAAGATGCTGACTCAAGACAAGGAAGAGGGCTAGCATAAGAATAATGTAATAGAAGAGCTTTCAAAACTAATTTCATCTTGTTATTTAAAATATGATCCAAGGATTAAATATTCAGATTTTATAACCACCTGCATCCATGTTCATTTAAACAACAGTTTATAGTTTCATGAGATTTGATATCTCTGGGTTTTCTTGCAAAAGGGGCAGATACGGAATTTGCAGGGTCTTTTGGCACTGTAAGGCTCCACAGGAATCAACTGCCAACTTGTAACATAATAATAATAATGGTTTTAAAGGTGAGCCCAATGCTCTTGTCATCCATCATTCTGTGAAGTGTTTTAAACCAATTCATCTATAAACAGAATCAGTGAAGACTGTATAAACAAAAGCCCTCCTTTATTCTTTTTAAGCCAGTGCTCTTTAGACATACATACGCCTGCAGGCTGTGATAAGCTACATAACATCTTTGTGAGCAGACACAAGGACAAAAGAGCGAACCCCAGTGGAGTCCCTAGGAGACAGGGACACAGAACAGTAACACTGGACAAGACCCAGAAAGCAACGCTGTTCCCAAGCCAGCCGACTCTTCCACCAAACAGCAACATGCTGCCCTCCGTCACTAATGGGATTTCCCCACGCTACAGTTAAGGCCAACACCCAACAGAAAGACCAGAGCTATGAACTACTGCAACACTAGTAATTTGTAAAGCTCGTGAAAATTAATTTGAAGGATGAAATTAATTATGGGCAACCCAAACATCAGTTAACTTCTGTAAAGAAGACATCAAAGGCCTTCATTAGTTCCCTCATTCTCCTTGAAGATTTTAAGAAATCTCTCAGGCAAATAACCCCCGTTCAGCATAATACAAATCAGCTTTAGTATCACACTCCAATTAAGAGCCGTAAGCTCCCCATGATGACACTTTCAGTTCGGGCTGTGTTACAAGTGTTGAGCGGACAGAGTAACGGACTGGATCCTGCCAACAGCTCGTGATAACCCAGAGGAGCAGCAAGAAGAGAGATCAACTCATATTAGAGAGTCTGAGAGGAGGAAGAAGAAAAAGCTTATTTCTGATTCAAAGGAGTCTGACATACCCCTCTTTTCAATGGCAACACTTTCTTCCTCTGATCTGCAGATGAAAGGAAAGTATGTACATAGCAGGAAGGGAAATCCAGAAGGAAGAAGAAGAAAAGACTGAATCCACACAAGCAATTGCCTTTACACATCTTTAAGCGCTGACTTGGATTAGATGATCCCACGAGAAACTACTCCATTTTCCAGGCTTGGCAACATACAACAGCAGCTCTAAAAACGAAGTGCTAGTTGCGTAATACAAGAAAGGGAAAAAATACTACTAGGTGAGACTCAGAAGAAAAAAAACCAACATTTTTTTCTATTTCCTACCCCTGGTAGAAGATAAATTTCACAGAATCACCAGGTTGGAAGAGACCTCCAAGATCATCACGTCTAACCCATTTGACCATGCCTTCTTCAGCACGGACACAGAGCAAAATTTATTTAAGGGAAAAAAGCATAAACTTTATTTCAAAGTTATTTGGCTTACACCTTTAACTTCTTCCAAGACAAAAAAACACACATACAACAGTTCACCACCTCAAAACTGAAAAAGAAAAATTGGAATGACCATGAGACAACTGTACAAAACAGCTGACAATAAGACACCACAAAATAGCTTTTCCTGTGAAAAATGAAGTCTTTTCCACTTTCCATGGGATTTTCTCTCCCAATTCTCTTCTCACTCCTGTCCTTAAAGATAACATTCAGTTAATAGATGTTTTCACCATTACAGAACTCTGACTAAACATTAAAATAAACTTCCTGCTATATAACTTCCAGAGTAAGACGCTTAAATGGTAGGTACCTTTCAGTCATGTACCCTTACATGAAATAAATAAAGAAAACTTGTTCACAGAAAACATACAAAAGATCATCCTTCCTGTGGTAAAGATTATTGCTGAATTCACCAAGCATTTCATTATTTACATACATCATTCGTATGGTAGAGAACTCCATGTAGCCAGATTTGACACTGTAGCATGTTTTTTTGCAAATACCCTCCAACCTACATCAAGTTTTCTACAAGCGCAAAGCACTTGCAAAACTGGATGCACGAAGAATTAATTCTTTTCCTTCCTTTATTAACACGACTTCTTTGTCTGCGCTTGAAGAGAGATCTCACAGGAAACAAAACTGAAAACTGTTTCTGATTATAATAAACTCTAAAAAAATGAAAAATTAGAATTTCAAACCCATGGCCAAAGTAAGGAGATTAAGCAATTCAGGAAATGCCTGTCTGTAAAAACATCTTCAGCTTGTATCTATTTGTCATTCTCAATACTGAGGCACAGGGGTAGTTCAGGATACTTCAATGGAAATGGAACAGACCAGACTTTAGTGAAAACCTTGAGTTTTCAACACATTTCATGGACTATCAACTCTATTCCAGAAGACCCACGTAACCTTATCAATGTCACTATAATCTGGTAAATACGGGGGGGTTTGCATTAAAGATAAGTGAGCAGCTACAAAACATACAGAATAATTATATTTAACACTTTACCTTGACAAAAGTTTTCTGAGAGGCTTTCAGCTTTTTGTGTCTTCTCTTGTTCTGATAGAAATATCCAGACACAATGATATTTCTTTAACTGTTCTCTCAGCATTACAACCATATACATTGCTTATTCATTCTTCTAGGCATGTCCACACACCTCTGGAATACTGATATTATACAGTTACATATGGAAACTGTTGTTAAGTTTCAACAAAAGCTATGGTTTTGATGCATGCGTTGCTTCTAGATTCTCACACAGCTCGTTTATAAAGAAACAAAACAGCAGGATTTTCCCATTCTGTCATAAAATGCTGATTCTTGCAGGACAAAACCAGAAGAAAATGCCATACAAATGTACCTCAGATGACAGAGTAAGGAACAGCACACAGTATTTCATACACGGGATGGGGAGAGAAGCCATTCCTAACTCATCACTTCTATTTCCAACATGACCTCCATCTGACTTACTGTGAACTTGCAAAACAGAAGGGTAAAGTCAGCATATCTAAACATCATTCTCAAGGTGAAGACTCAAATGTTGAAGGCTAGGGGGCAAGGCTTGTATCAGGATGTACAGCATATTAAGAAAACTGTAATTCTTAAAACACATGGCATAAAGCAGACGTTTTCCCTTAAAGGATAGAGATACCAGTACAAATCAGTCATATATGGGCTCCATCACCTTCTCCCTCCCTCCAACAAGCTTTGCCTTTTCATTGCACAGTAAGATATGTACTCTCCATACTTCTGTTGTCTGAAATACTGATTTTTGTTATATGTGCTTAACACCACAGCCTGCTGTCAGCAGAAATCAACACAGAACAGAGCAAGTTGTGCCTTCTGCAAGCCTGCTGCTTCTGAAAATAAGTTGTGACATGCCTCACGTGATTTTTTTTCCTTCTCTTAAACTGGCTTATGTGCAAAATTAGACTGATGTTTAAACGATGTCAGGCTGTCAGAGGGAGAAAATGACAGTGCTACTGTGACACAAAACATGACAAGGAGAAAGATTAATCACTTACTCGGAAGTGAAAAGTTGAACACAAAACGCATAACCATGTGTCTCAAATTTGTTACAGCAGGTGAAAGACTGAACGCTAATCCCAAGATATGCTTCATAAATTCCAGTTAACTGAAAAGATAAGTTTATTATAACAGCAAACACACTTTGAAAACAAAGATGATGGAGTTGAAGGTAAAAGTTCCCTAGCGCAAAAAACATTTGCTTCGGGGTTAAAATGTGTATACATACACCTGAAACAACTTAGCTTCCTACTCAGTACTGGAAAAGAATTTCCAAACAGGAAACAATTCCACTGAGAAGGGAGGGGATAAGAACTCAGCTGTAAATAAACCCAAAAAAGAGAGTCACGGCTACAATCAAGTATTTCAACTGTTTATTCCACTATTTTACATCAACTGTGCTACAGCATGATACACACCTAAATGTGACCTCTATTTCTATCACATTTCCATTTCTCCCTGAAATCCTGCATCCTTCTGTTGGGCACCTTTCAAAATTATTTCTCATTTTTTGTGCATGTGGGTCATGCATTAGTTTACTAATGAGACATGTTTGAAGCCTGAAGAGGTTAGTCAGCACTACTGTTAGTGAATAGGTTGGCAAACTGCTGGGGAAACAAAAAAGGAAATAGAAAAACTAATTAAGTGTATTTATAATGATGTGGTGAGTGATAACCACAACTTGATGATTAAGGAGTTTTAATTCTTCAAGTGAGACGATATTTTATTCTTAACTGCAGCACACATGAATTTCAGCACTGGAGTGAGAGGTATAAAAGCATGAAAACAGCAGATGATTTACTAAAACACAATGCAGAAGAAACCAATACCAAAATATTTCCCCTTTTAACAGAAAGTTCCTGCCTCCCTGGCCCAAGCACATATAACAACTTCTTTATGTGCTCTGTAGTTAAGCTACTCTCTGAAAAATAGTTCCCTATCAAACCTTTTTCCCTTTCACACATTTCAACCCAATTAAAGACAAGAAAGATTAGTGTGAAAGAGACAGTTAATTTTAGAAAATTTATGCATAGACCCAAATGTGTTTAATTACTTCACTATTTCCCACATGTAGGAAAATCACTTTTAAGTAGGCTGCAAAACAGTGTTTTAAAAAGCAAAAGCTCTGTACTGGATTGCTCCTGTCATTGACATCAAGTGGATAACAAACGAAAATTTAGCTTCTTGAACACTTATTTTATTTTTCATCAGATTTTTAAAGAAAAATCACAAAACATACTCAAAATTGTTCAGTTATGTGCTTACCATGAGGACACTGCAAAACTGTAAGGAGTTTTACAACTGAATTATTTCCTTCTGTCCCTTTACTTTCTACCAAGAAAAAAAACACAAACACTGTGCTTGAGATTAAGAAGAAAAGCCCCATCCATCTCCCCATCCATCTCAGTAACCAGTTCCAGAGCCCACAAGGAGCCTGGGACAGGAATAAAACAGAGGGGCTGAAGAATACACAGAAACATTCAGACTTCTACAAAACAGACCAAGACTGTGCATTTACAAAAGTGTTCAAATACTACTTCTTTTAGTTTACTTAGTTTTGCTCCAACCAAAGTCCAAGGTACTAACACAGCATTGATCATTCAGAAAGCCAAGGAGTAAGACTTAAAACCTGACAACTTCAGGATCATTCAACTGCACTGGTTTTTTTCCAGGACATGAATGAGAAAAAAGAGGAAAAGACAAAGAAGACTACATCCAAGCTCAAAGGGAAAACCTAATACTTTAAAATAAGGTTTGTTGAGCCAGCCACTTGAGAACTGGGACTTGAAGGCTATGTATCCATGCAGTAGATTTCATATGGAATCAAACCTGTGAATGTCAAAATTCATGTTATTTGTACCTGGAGAACTCCACAAGTCTTGCCAGTTTAATTATCCATTTTCCCACAATTAAAATAAATGTGCCATATATTCTTGCACATGTAAGCCTACACAACCCTTTAAAGTTGCCTCAACATTATAGAAAAGAGGAAGAACACCTTAACAGCTGTTTAACACTTAAACAAGCAGGCTTAAATTACTGGGAATGAGGAGCTAGAGCATTTGGAAGCCTGCTTTTCAGCCATGTATCATTAAGACAACAGAAACTCATATTTTGTTCAAATCTATCCCTATCCTTACTTACTTCACTACCAAAAACACTTCCAAGGGCCTCTACAAGCACAAAGTCCCTCAAGTTACAACACAGTCCTTAAACACTTTGGAAGTCCTGCTGTGCACCACTTCTTTCAAATTTACAATTTTCTCCAGAACATAAGAATCCACAGTGTGCATTCAAAACCAGTATATTTAAAATCTGTGGAGAAAGAAGCATGTGCTGAGGCACAATGCACAGCACAAGCTGCTGTCCAGAATAATCCACAGCCATTATCCAAAGGCATCACAAACAAGGGCCAGCTGATTTCATGTTCAAATGTTATCAAATCTAGGAAACAAAATATTTCAATTCACCTTTGATTTTTTTTCTCCAAATGTTTCTGCATTTTTTCAAAGACAAATAATCTATTCATGTGTCATCCAAAAAGCTCTGTTAGTTCAACTTATTCCGTCCAAGCTTTAGCTGAAGCAGAGGCTTTCAATTGAAATATTTAGCACAAACTCAAAACAATATGTAATTACACTGCAAGTCACTGCAGACAGAATATCCTTCTCCAAACACAGAAGTTTATCCAGATAGATAAATGAAGAGATACTGCCTCACCATCAAATCTGGTCAAAAAAACCCCAAAAGACAACATTATCTAAATGATACCAAGTATGTGATCATACTGTTGAGATGCTAAGTTTATTTATATTTTGCACTGCTGAAAGTATGCATGCAGTAACAAACAACTGAACGAAACAGAAATTGTTTAAAGAGCCCTTTGCAATTAACTGGGAAGAACACATCAATATCTAATTAATAGAAAAGGCAATTCTTGTATGAGTTCAAAGACGTGGCTCTTAGATCAACTATAAAAAACTTTGTGACTTTGTTACAAGTTTCTCAGTACCAGCCAGCTAACAAAACACTAGCTACTAGAAATTTTAACAAATGCTACGTGATTCCAAACTGACAGTTCTTCCTTCTCCTGAAAATGTTTAATTGCTTAAAATGTCAGTGCATTCAACATGACGATTAATATTCTACTGCTTAACTGGCTTTTCAAGCCTTCTTTCACAAAATTTTCTTTTTGGATACACAACATGTACAAAACCATTTTAAAATATGATGCACCATGCCTCTGCCAGAAGTACTACATAATCACTAACACTGTTAGCTAATGAGTGAAAGGGCCAAGAATTATGATTCCACCAGCACTCAAATGCCACACACCAGGCTACAAAAGCATGGGAAGAGAACATGGGGGCAGCAATCTGCTAGAGAAAAAAGGAATGGTGGCCCAAAACATCCCTGAACACACAAAGCAACAGCACAAGCCTTGCCAGACTCCACACGCTTTTCACAAGGGGATTTGATCACACAATCAGCAGCAGAGCTGATGTAATTCAAAGACTGACAATGATGGAGCAATGTGCTCCAGTGGAATCTGTACTCTGCCTTCAGATGTGCAAGATGACAAAACCTTGCCACAGAATTTAGCACTGCTCATCACTCAGTCCCACGGCATGACCAAGCACAGGTCCCACTGCACGCTGCCCAGCGCTGGCTGCAGACCCATTCGTGGTACCCAGTGCTGCCCACACCCCGGCTGGGTGCAGCAGGGGAAGGACAGAATGCCTCTGCAGGGAAGGTGACAATGCAAACAGAGACAGCATCCCGGAGGGGGCTGGGCTGGGGCAAGACTCACCCCAACCCAAACACAGTTCCATGGGATGGAAGACCCACAGCCCTGCACGCTGTATCTGTGGCTGATCTTTTCCACTCATGGTAAATTTTATTATTACAAGCGCTCTCAAATTTATTAGTTCAAACATTCTCAAAAACTGTCTGGCACTTGCAATTTATTCTACTTTACAGCTACAGTCTTCCATAAAGTGCAGGTGATACGGTTTAATAAATCTGTTNCAGCTTGGATAAGCAGTTGTTTGCCACTCTGACAGAGCCTCTCAGACTTTATGTTAGACTTCATTAAAGAAATCGTCTTGTCTGTAATATGCTCATCCAGCTAACTGCCCTGTATATATTTTTCCTGGCAAGACAGCAGCTGGAAACAGGGGAATTCATGGGAAAAAGTTAACAGGAATAAGGAATATGCTTTATACATTTGGAAGTTCTCTGGAAAACATGATTTAAAGGGATTTAGCAATGGGAACAGACCAGTCAAAGAGACTACAGCTTCTACAGCTACTAGTTTATACCATAAGTACCATCTAATCTTCTAGCCTTTGGCTGTATAGAAGAGCAGAATGCAGGTATCTGATGCAATGAATATCATTTATACAATTAATAAGATAAATGCAAGTATAACACGTGCAGTTCTGAATGTCACACTAAAGTGTGTAGGGGTAAGCCTGTATGTAAATGCAATCAGACAGAATGAAGAAAGGAATGGAAAATGCTTGCAGGCTAGAGTGAAGTGCAACTTTTCAGTGAGTGATCTGAGGTTAGCCCATTTAGCTTCTCAAAAAGTTCAGAGCTGAGGACATTAACACATGTTTTCTCTGAATAAACATTAAGACTTGCTTGCTTATCAAACAAGAATCAACACTGAAAAAGCTCACACTGGGCACATCCAAACAGGAAAGTAAAATAACCCATTTTAACAAGTGACTGTAGCCAGTCCTTTGCCCAGATAAACACACCTTTTTCCAAACCATAAATCAGGAATTGCCTAGTAATTGCACACTTAACAGAATACTGGAGGTAGAGGGGCAGGCAGAAACTGCAAAACAAGGTCTTGTGGTTGTAAGATTATGATGCAGAGATGGAAAACACTGAGATCACTCAATGTGCAAACCACTGTTCCCTAGTCCAGCTAAACAAGTGCTGCTGCTATTTCCATAATGCAGCAGCAGTTTGGGGTTTTTGCTCAAGGCTTTTTGCTGTTGGTTTGGCCTTTTCTCTTGGAAATTTTTGGAGAAAAGAATTTGGGGAGACAGGACACTGAGGAACCTAACTGTATGATATCAGTCCCTATGCTGATTTCTAGGTATAGACAAACAAACAACCAGAAAGGCTGTCTGTCTTTGTTTTTCTTGGTCAGTTGGTTTTGACGGCGGTTCTTTGTTTGGGGGGGGTTTGGTAGCTTTATGTTTGTTTATTTAAGATGGTCAGGAGATGGCTTACTCTCTCCTTCACCTTAAGCATATGATTTTTTCATCTGTTGCCTCAAACATCTTTTTGGTAAATTCTCAAAATTGATTGGCAGCTAATAGCATCCCATTTCATTATACTGTAGCTTTCCTAGATCTGATTCTGTTGGCACTTCTGTCAATCACTTTTCAAATCCTGCCTAACCCCTCATGACAAAAACCTTAGATGCCTCCACCTAACACAAGAAGAACTAAGAGACAAAGAAAGGATCTGCTCTCATCCCTAAACAGGAAGGATATTCCGTTCACTACCGTCTCCACACAAGGCCAAGTTCTGCATCTTGTTTCTAATTTCCCAGAGAAAATATGGTAAATTGTTAGGTCAGATGGGAAGGGTAACATCCAGTCCTGACAATTAGGGGCAACAAGCAACAGCACAAAGACCATAGAGGGCTAAAAGATGCTTTGGTTTTTCTTGGGACATAAGCATTCTAGGAATTCTCTTTACAAATGTCTGCACTTACAGAACAATGTACTAAAAATAAGCAGTCCCTCAGTTTTAACAGATAGTTCGATTTTCTCTGCATCAGATTCAGTCAATAATGTGTCTTCCATTAACTGGATGAAACTATTTTCCACTACTTGAAACTCTACTGCAGAAAAATTCAACAGGCAATGAAGATAGTGCTTATAATGTGTTCACAGTACAAGTCTGGGTTTGGTGCATTTTTTTTCCTTTCCTAAGAGTAAAGAACATACTGGGGAAAAAGCCAAGTACTGGAAGTCCCAATAACACCCACTGTTTATAATGCAATCGAATGTTAACACAAGATAAAAATACTTCAAACGCTGTTTGTTATTCTTCCTCAATTCTATCTCACATGACTTGAAGATATTTAAACTATGTTTATACTTTCAGCTATCTTCCACAGAGTGGCTAGTGTTACTAAGTAGACAGCCAACAGTAAAAGGAATAGTTGGAAGTATTTACTCCTGTGCTTTACACAATTGGGACAATTTCAAAATTTCACTTTTGAAGTAATAAATAAGCCAGAAGAAACCACTTCTCACCTGAATTTCTGACCAAGTTACACCACATATGTCTTTATCTGTATGAATATAGGAATTCAGGTGTACATGCAGGTCTAAATGGTGCGCCATGCTCTGCCTACCAGGAAGCTGGACACAGTCATCCTCAACTTTCCTCTGCTACTCTGAGGTTACCAGCCAGGTAGGTTTGCTACAATATTTGTGCACATTTACGTTCAAGCTCAGTTCTACTACCAGAATATGGTTAATTAAAGCAGAAAAGCAGGCAGTCCACAAACACCTGATGGCCAATGTTTATAATGATCCAGAGCATTCGGAACCTTTTGACATAACTCTCCCAGTGCCTGCTGACAGGAATGTACAAGTTTAGATTTTTCAAACAGTCATTGATCAATTAAGTATCACGGCAGCTTTTCAGTCGCCCACAATCTCTATTTCCAGGTCTTGTACTGCTTTTCAGACCTCCAAACTATAGAATTATTCATATCCTCATTAGTTTTAATGAAGAAAAGCTAAGGTTCCAACTGCTGCAATTATCAGGTTTTCTTCCCCTGTATGTGACCAATCATCAAGTTTTCTAAACTTTGAAGCAGCACAGCTAATCAGCATAGCTACAAAACCCTTTCTGCTGCAGCATAATACTTCTCCACATCATCTTTTTTTGGTCCAAGGAGGTGAAAACCAAGTCTTCTGCAATATTTTTGGCTTCATGAAACACAGCTTCTTGGTTGCCAAACTACATTTGGATGAAGCAGTATATAGATTTTTTTTTTTAAAAAGCCCACACACCTATCGTAAAACCTAATTCTAAAGCCTCCTTTAACAGCCAGACCTGCAGGGCAGGGTGAGAGGCAATGCCAACAGGTGCCTTCTTTCGGGGGAGCAGACAGGACTTCCAAGTAAACTGGATACAACAGCCAGAGCAGGAAGGCACATGAAGTGGTATAAGACAGCTCTTATTACTACATGTTCAATCACAATTTCTAAGTCTAAGTTATTGTATAAATTACTCACATATTCCCTGCCTTGCAAGGAACAAATGGAATTTCCTTGATCAGAGGACGGGGGCAAAAATTAGGCTGTGAAATGGCAACAAAATCTCTGAAACCTGTGGGCTACTACAGCAAAGAAAGCCCAGTTCAACAACGCAGCGCAGTCAAAGGAGTGGAAGAGGGTCTTATTCTAGTGCATTATTGCTTAGCAACACAATTTGAAACCGAAGTTCTTCCTGTAGTGGTTGCAAGCAAAGAACAGGAGCCTCAACTCCCTGTGTACCTACCACAGCAGCATGACCATTTCATAAACACTATCAGCAACACCTTCCCCCACCCAGAACTGCTGCCTCTCACCACTTCTAGCAAAAACAGAGCCCAAAAAAGGAATTAACTTGGAAAACTGTTCTTGGTAAAAACAATTAAGTTTTATGCTTGTGTCAAACTAGTATAAATGCAGAACTGCTCCTGTACAGTTCAGGAGCAGCAGGACTGGGTGGGGACAGACAACACCACCTTTTTGAAAGCAAATGCACACTTAGGCTGGCTCAAGGCTGCCACCAAACCACAGCTAAGGCAAAAACAAGCCTAAGAAACATTCACTGTCTGTGAGTGCCCCTTCTGGAAGTGGAGCCTTGAGATACTGAAGTAAAAGCCCCTTTTCCAGAGACAAAGGCAACCTAACAGGCCAGGTAAGCACAGCTGGACATAACTGCTGCCATCTACACTTCCACATGAGACCAGGACAGCATTCTAAAATGGTTATAGGGAAATGGGAATGTGAATCACTTATGTAAGATGTAAAGAGACCCTATATAGCTACAAGTCCTTGGTTGTATCTCAGGCTAGCTTCGTGGGGACTGGATGGAGCAAGGAAGGTTTTTGAGGAAGGGATTCTGAATACAAAAAGGTTGTACCTTTGTAGGCTTTCATCTTCACAAAAAAAACCCTAAAACAACACCTTATAGAGAGGAAAAAAAAATATTCTTGCTGAAGTGCACTTTGTATTTGATTTCTTAGATTAACTACTACTGCCTCCAAATAAATTTGCTTTTCCAGGTTGTGTTTATATATGAGACTCAATAGAATTCTAGCTATGAAGGTGTTACTTAAATAGCTATTAAATGAATGCTGCTACTATACAGAATAACAAAATAGGAGCTGTCATCCAAAAGGAGATTAAAATTCTTCATTCCTTTATTCAACAGTTACTATAACCAGTTTGCAGGGAGGAAGCACAGAAATAAGAACTACAATTCTATACAAGGATTACAAATAAAGCCAGTGGGTAGTTTTAGCTTCATATAAGATCTGGTAACTTGAAAACTAAATACACCACACATGGTGATCAAAGCCCCTCACATAATACATTTTGTATCTACCTTCAGCAGTTTAGCTCCAATATCACAAAGGGACAGCAAAGTATCTTAAGTCACCTAATTCCTGTTGCTGCATTGTTTGTCCATCTCACTATCATTATTCTATACTGACCCACAGGAACTTCTTGATCATACACATTTTTCCCTTGAGGCTTTGACTGCTACAGGGAGATATTAGATATAAAGGAAAGTTTTGGAAAAACCTTCCTTAAAGGCTGAACATAAAACGATGAAGGAAACATGTCATCTAAGAAAAACTTTCAGAAGTGTTAATATAAAATGCATTAGCACCATATGAAAGACTCCTCAGATTTTAAACACGTAAAACATTAAGATCAGGAAAATCTCAGTACTCTGAAATTCAGTTCTTTGATTTCTTATCAGTCAGTAATCTTTGTGTAGTCCCAGGAAGGCAAGCAATCATAACTTGAAAGTGCCACTGGGTCAAGCTAAACCTAGCAGCTTAAGCTTAGGACCTCAACCAACAGCAAAAGAGGACATTTCTTCAGCAAAAGAAGAGCAAGTCTTCATCTTCTCTAATAGAAGTTCTTCCAAGAAAATGATTAGCAACTTGATTACATTAACTTGATTGCATGATCTACTGTGGCGTATTTTATTATCCTCTTGAGAATTGCACCTTAAAGTTAAAAAATGCATTGGAAAAGGTGTACTTTAAAAAAAACCCTAATTACTATAATTACTATAGCCTGCTAAATAATCACATAAGAGTAGAAGTTGAGTTCATCGAGAAGTTAGCTCTTATTTTGTTTGAAAAAGCAAGGAAGATGTGAAATTGCTTTGCCAGGAAGAGAGTAACCAAAAAAAGACCCTTGTGGACTGAAAACTATCTAGTTTTAATTGGTAAGAAATCACACAGCACGTGAAGAAATGCAGCTTAGCAAAAACAGCGGTATAAGGACACACACTATTTGCATGCTGTTCTAGGAAACCCCATAATGCACATCTGTACTTGGCTAGCTATTTTATCTTGCGTTGACTATTGCTAGTCTTCAACTCAATTTTCAACAAAAAGCAACAGAAAAAGCATCCACAAATGAAGCCTCCAACCAAGGTAAAAATACATCAACTTCATTTTTAGAACTATCTTTTGCCATGTATTGCTTGCAATTGACATTCCACATCATTTTGCTAACATAAATGTATTTCAAACACATGGGAAATATATTTTATTCAACTACAGTTATCAAGCATTTTTTTATTAAATGTTTTTATCCTAAGATTTCATCTGGCACAGGAAGCCAGGAAGAGCCTTGAACTGAACAAAGTAAAGGTAACCTAGATGCCCTAAATTTTTGCCTCCCATTCCAGCATTCCCTCCTGAAGAGGGAATAGTACAAGACAACCTCTCAGAAGTCTGCATTTCTGCAGCGGCTCTCTGGCCACAGGAGAAATTGTGTCACCGCTTTCTGCTGTTACTTTATTACCTAAGGTAAGAGCAGAAAGCAGTGACAGAGTTGCATTCACACTGCTCAGCCTGGTCTTCCTCCAGGAACCCAGACTTCTGATACCCAGGAAGGTCTGTCCTCCCCTGTGAGCTCAGTCCACCACCTACTGCACCAGCTGTTCTGGAGACACACTGCTTCCTTCTCTACTGCAGCCCCTGTCCTCAGCAAAGGCAATGGTAAGCACACTCTGAAACCATTTTTAACATCTCTTCTGCTGTTCACACCACTTCTTTCACACTTGTCCAAAATGGTTCCAACAAACAGATAAATTGTTGGATGATTCTTCAGATTCGGGCATCCCATGTTGATTCTCAAACTTGAGTGATTTACAAAATCTCTTATTTTCAGATAATGCAGTAAAATCCTGAAAGCTGGAAACCCTTAAGACCTGAGGAAAGTACTGTTGACTTTCCTTCTTTCAAGCAGCCACTTTCAGTTACATGAACAGACAGTTCTACCCCTAGAAAATAAGAGTCTGAACATGAGCTAAACACCGACAGAAAAAAAATCAGACACTCAAAGATGTATGTACAGGGAAAAGTATCATCCACTACTGAACAGCAAAAGTGAACGTAAGGAAGCATTTGGCATCCTTCTGTAGATAGTTTTGCTACACAAACCTGAAGCTAGAATAGCCTTTATACACTTCAGAACCCATGCTGCCCAAAAACATTACCACGTTTTCAAAATTCTTTTCTTATTTCTGCTTCTCAAGCCTTTGACTTTCGGATTACCTGGCACCCCTCGTAACAGGGAGGGAATCTTCAAAAACAAGGATGCTGTTAAATGTCTGAAAAGTGGCTGGAGTAAAAAAGCAAGGACTGGACTACCAGCACTGCAACAATGAGAAAACGGCTCTTAATAGCTTCATCAGAATTTGAAGGAAAAAAAAAGCATCAAACCCCTAAAGAACTGCTACATGTGAAGCCATTATTGAATGAAATCAGTAAAAGGGCTTGTAGAAGATGGCAGCACAGCAAACATAATCTCATTTTAGAAAGTTCAGAATATTTTAACATTACATCATTTTTTTCAACTAGACTACTTATTCCTGGATATCATTTCTTACAACATTTTCCTGACTGTACATTTTTATTTAAGGATTTTTTTGAACTTTCTGTTTTTTGCTAATTAGCTGAACTTTCACTACGTAGAGGCAGCATTATATCTTGACCCTTAAATGTGTAATTGTGAATAATTTTTTTTTTTACTGAAGTTCTTGAACTATTGTTCCATCTGTCTTTGAAGAAAGAGAAGAAAACTAAAATCCCTCACAACTTGAGCCTTCAAATTACTCTAACTCAATTTTGCTATTAACACCATTGTCAGAGAATAAACAGGAAAGCATTAATACTGAAGAGAACTGCAGAATCATTTAGGTTGGAAAAGACCCTTAAGATAACAGAGTCCAAGCATTAACCCAGCACTGCCAAGTCCACCATTAAACCACGTCTGTAAGTGCCATATTTACATACCTTTTAAATACCTTCAGGGATGGTGACCCAACCTCTTTTCTGGGCAGCCTGTTCCAATGCCTGACAACCCTTTTGGTCAAGAATTTTTTTCTAATACCCAATCTCAATCTTCCCTGGTGCAACTTCAGGCTATTTCTGCTTGTTCTATCACTTGCTACCTGGGAGAAGACACTGACCCCCCTTACTACAACCTCCTTTCACGAAGGCGTAGAGAGAGAAAAGGTCTCCCCTGAGCCTCCCTTTCCCCAGGTTGAACATTCTCCATAAAACTTGTAAGCAGGTTATGAACACAGTCAGTGTTCTGGTGCTTTGCAGAAGACACTTTTGAACTGGTATGAAGGCATATTCTCTTATTTCCACACCTTTTCAGAAGATATTTACTGTACAACAGGTATAGCAAAGGTCCGTATGTCTCTGTCCCTACAGCCTCACGCGCACATCAGCCTCTCCACCCCCCAAAGGAGGAACTAACTCACACTTCCTTGGCACTTTCAATAGAAGTCTGCTATTCTTCAGCCACAAAGCTGCCTCCTGAGTTGAAGTACGGAGCCAGTGCCCTTCCCTGCCTTTTGAAGTTCAACTAGGGCAGACTTTCTGCTAGACTCCACATTGCATACATCAAGAAGTTGGCACATGTGTGCCAGGTTCTACGTGAGCATTTTTAAAGGCAATTTACAAGGTATTTTCATCAAACATGTCAACTACACTTTAAATAAAACAAGGGTTGATGTCTCAAACCTGCACACAAGAATTGAGTTGGTTTTGTTTTAATACTTGTAGGAGGTATTTGCTTTCACAATAGCAGTGGTATTAGGCATCTCACTAGTACACCATCCCCATTACAACTGGAAAGTGCCAAAACACAAATCCCAAATTGTTTGCAACTGCTGAAATATGAGTGAGATTTCTACCAGTGTTTCAAATCTTTAACAAGCTTTAACTTTCTGGAGGGAAGAGTCACAGGATTTAGAAGAACAGAACTTGATACAGGAGTTGTATACCGATTTGAATTAAGGAAAGCTTACTACACTGAAGCAGTTTCCCAAAACTGTACACAGACTAATATCAATTCGTTAGGCCAGAACACAGTCACCTCTGAAAAAGACTGAAATACCAACACAAAACTTCTCCATCACCACTGGGAAACAAGGTATATCAAAGTAGGTGTTTAATTCCTTGTACTGAAAGTCTTTGGAGCCCCAACTGTAAAATGGAACAAAAACCCCTTCCTCAACTCATATGCAATCTAAATAGGACACATGATATAGCAGTATCATAAATAGTTTGGGTTGCAAAGGACCTTTAAAGGTGATCTAGATCAACTCCTGCTGCCACAGGTAGGGACATCTTCAGCTACATCAGGTTGCCCAGAAACCCATTCAACTTGACCTTAAATGTTTCCAGGGATGGGACATCTCCCACCGCTCTGAACACCCTGCTCTAGTGTTTCACCACCTTCATTGTAAAAACTTTCTTCCTTATCATCTAGTCTAAATTGGCCTTCTTTCAGTTTAAAACCATCACCTCTTGTCCTATTGCAACAGGCCCTGCTAAAAAGTTTGTCCCTATCTTTCTCATAGGCCCCCTTTAAAGTACTGAAAGGTTGCAATGAATCTCCCCAAAGCCTTCCTTTCTCCAGGCTGAACAACCCCAATCCTGTCAGCTTCCAAAACATATCATAATTAAAACACTATGTGGAAGTATTTAAGAGCTCAGCTTACTTTATACAGCAAGACAACTCACCAAATTATCTTACCACAAGGCTACAGCATTTTACAATGCGTATTACTCCCTAGGTAAGCATTAACATGTGTGTGCTTAAAGGCACTTAAGCATCAACACGTGTATACAGAATTCCAAGTATCTGTTCCATCAATGAAAAGCACTAAGAAGGAGTAACTCTTACACCAGGTTATGCTTACACATAGAGATATTAAGCTTCTTTTCATCAGGATATTTGAATGTTCATTCAGTTCATTGTGGCCAGATGCACTTAGAATGACCTCCCTCCCTCCATCCCTCTCATTGTGCAAGGAACAGAAACCAGACAGCTTCACTTGTCAGATCACCAATTAGCTGCAGTACTTAGTGCCCAGATGACAAAACACATTTTCAGGTCAAGAGAAAGTGTTATGGCTGTACAGTTGAATACTCCCCAAAAACTAAGTGACCCAGGTCCCAAACCTTCTGCCTTGCTCTATGTTTTTAATACTCTGCAAAGCCAAAATACAGATCAGATAGAGGGATCAAAAGAAAGCCAAACTAGAAAAGCACAAGTTTCAAATTTTTATGTCTCTTACATAAAGAGGATTTTAACTCCAAAAAATTTATCATTTAAATAGAAAATCTTATTCAAAAACTACCAGGAATTTTTTTAGTGTCACAGATCTACTGTCACAGCTTAACTTTTTTTTTTTTAATCTGAAAAAAGTAATGGAATACTTATCACAAATGGAAAAAATCTGGTGGTTACAGATGTTCAGAGAAAGAGTTCACAGTTCAGAATGTTCAAACACAAACACTACACTGGAAAAAACTAAAACTGTGGAGTCCATCTGGTAAGAACCTTCATGCCCCCACTACTGTTAAAGTACGTAGAGCTGAAATAAGTAACCCTTGCAAGATGTTCCAATTTTAAGAAAAATTACACTATACATCACTAAATATGTAAAAACTTATAGATTTTTCTAGGATAAACAGGAGGTAAATTTATGCATACAGGCACTGTGTCATGGTTCTAAATGTATAAAACCGAATTTTCTTTAATAACCTAAGCAACATCTGACCAGGTGTCTGTTCTTAAAGCTATGAACTTACCTTGAAGCATATTTCTAGACCTGAAGTTTATTACAGGAATGTTTCCAGTAACCAGAAGCACATGATAGTGTAATTGCACACCCTGGAATGTAATACCACACTTAAAAAATGGTTATTTTAATGATTACGCTAATGAGTTCTGAACTTCCAACCCATGTGCACACAGTTTCATAATTACACAGCTTGAAATCCTCATCAGCAAATCCAAATGCTCCTGAAATCCAAATCATTTTATAATCTTGAATAATGCATGGCACCTCTGCAGCAAGAAATTAAAACAAATTTCATAAAAATGCAAAGCTTCATAATCTGTATTCTAAAAGACACTGCATTACTGAAATAAAGTGTTGCTTAGTAAGTACTAATGATGGTGATTTTTTGCCCCCTCCCCCTGGTACTCACAGTTCAGACCCTATGTCAAAAATAAACACACCAACTCCCACCAAAATATCCTTTTATATATATGTGTATATGGTGGCTCACAGCATACCCTACTACACAAGAGTGAAATCAGACATCTGTTTCCTAAACAAGCACTGGTTCAAAATGGCACTAAACTTTTTTCTTCCTGAAAAGTGTGAAAATGTTTTTTTAAAAATAGGCCACAGCTTGACTGGTTTGCATATTATTTTGTCAATAGCAAAAAACAAAACTCCATCTTAGTTCATTGAAGGGTCAGCAAATCAAGGTCTACAGTTTCTCTGTTAGAATGACCCCATCCCCAATGCCTTTGTTTGTTTGATTTTGAACTACTGGTAAACCCTAGATAAACTCAATGGAAATTCTTAGCAAGCACCAGTGCTGTCCTTTTGAACAAGTCAAAAAGCCTTGTCATGATGAGAAAAGCTATTATTACAACCAATGCAAAATCACAGAATGGTTTTGGTTGGAAAGGACCATAAAATCACCCAGTCCCACTCCCCTGCCATGGGCAGGGACTCCATCCACCAGACCAGGATATGCTCAGAGCCCCATCCAGCCTAGTCTTGAACACTTCCAGGGTTGAGGCACCCACAACTTCTCTGGGCAACCTGTGCCAGTGCCTCACCATCCTCACATCAAAGAATCTGTTCCTGATATCCCACCTATCTCCTCTTTTAGTTTAGAAGTCTTTCCCCTTGTCCTGTCACTATCTGCCCATGTAAAAAGTCACTCTCCCTCATTTTTGTAAGGCCTTGTAGGCACTGGAAGGTTGCAAAGAGGTCTCCCTGGAGCCTTCTCCAGGCTGAACAATCCCAACTGTCTCACCCTATGTTCATAGAAGAGGTGCTCCTTCCCTCAAATCAACTTTGTGGCCCTCCTCTGGATCCTCTCCAACAGGTCCACATCTTTCTTGTGCTGAGGAATCCTGACCTGAACGCAGTATTCCAGGTGGGGTCTCATGAGAGCAGAGTAAAGAAGGAGTAACACCTCCCTCAGCTTGCTGGCAATGCTTCCTCTAACGCAGCCCAGAAGGATAGATACCCTGTTTTGTTCTTGGATTTTCTTGTGTCTCATTTCCATACCCCAAGGCGCTAACAAGGATAAAGGTAGTATTTAAAATATGCCCTTTCTAATACTTCCCTTCCTTGTAGACCTACAATGTATAGGTAACCATCAGATACCTGAAGAGCTTCTACTGGGATTCTCTTGACAGAACAAAAATGGCATGGAGCTGTTATTCACAATTCTGTTTTGTCTTTATAACTTCATCACTCAGAACTAGATATGAATATTTAGGTAAACAAATACTGACAGCAATAACAATTTCATATCCTAATAACTCTGATTATTGGAAATAACAGCTGAAACTTATTACGAAGTATTTACACAAGGAAGAAATAGAGTACTCTAAATTTAACAAAGATGTTAATACTGTATTATGCTTCTGGAGGTTGTAAACATGCTATTCAGAATAGAAGAAGTTAAATCCATTTTAATTTCTACAATTTAGGGTTTGAAAGACAAATGCATTATTAGTTATCCTCTAGCTAATAAAATTTTAAGATTTCTGGGTGTCTGTACAATCTCATTACCAAAACCACAAAAAACAAATACAAAACCAGAGGCAGCAAGGCAGAGTCACAAACAGCTACACATATTCTGGCAGAGATACTAACCACAACCTTAAAATTATAATAAGGGAAAAAAAAAAAAAAAAAGAAACCAAAACCAAAAAACACATTAAAACCAAATCAAAGAACAGCAACCCTTACATACAAGTTTTGCCAAATTTCTGCAACTTCATTTTCCTCATCTTGATCATATGAGGCTTTTTAATTTACTAATCCCTTGGTTTACTTCATTAGCAGCAAGGAGATAAACATCAAGATTGGCTGCCTCTGGACACCAGTTTTTTCAAAAAGGCATTCAGATTTACAGAAGTGTAACCAAGACTCTGCCAGAAGCACTGAGTGTCAGAAGTCTGAAGCGTGTATTTGCTGCAGCCAGTTCAACAGCAAAAGTGCGCACATTAGAACAATAACTGGGCCATTGCGTTAACCAACTAAATGTCATAAAACATTGTGTCAAAGCCCTAGTCCAGAGCAATATTAACAACCTTACAAGGAAGAAAAGCTGTAAGTTTTTTCTTCTTTGATACATGCCTTTTTGAGGCAGATTTTATGAAAGACACAGAGCATCCAGGTTTTAACACAGCATTTTGAACTATCTTGTGTCCATTGCACACTTCCAGTGTTACCTGCACATTGCATGAAACCAACATCATTAAACTGCTTTGCACACTTCCAGTGTTACCTGCACATTGCATGAAACCAACATCATTAAACTGCTTTCTCTGTTACCAGACACCTCTCTCATTTTTACAAAAAAAGGTATTTTTTTTAAACTTCTCCAGCGGAAACTTGCCCAATATGCAATAACTTGTACAGGAGTCTACATAAAAAAAACACTGCAGCATATACTTCAATAGGTAAAAATTCTCAGCTGTAATGAAGTCTCACAACTCTTCCTGTCTTTCCCAAAAAAGTATAATATACTATTGTATAACAAACTGAAGAATAAAAAACCCTCTATTCTATACCCCAGTAATCAGAAAGCTACAAAATCCTAGAGAGCTCAATTACACAGAAGTCTAGAGTTTGAACAGCATTTCTCTAACTTAAGTATGCATTACTTGCATGGATCATATATTTGAGACTCAAGCCACACAACAAAAAAGCTGTAAAGCATGACATTTACAGGCTCTGCTGACACACTGGGGGGTAACTTAAACCAGCATCGAGGCCTCTGCCACTACAGGCAGGGGAAGCTTTTAAAGCAGTAATGCTGTAACTCCACATGAGGAGAAACTGCCTCAGAATTCCCCAGCCCTTTATTTAAACTACTGAGACATTTCCATCCACTAGCCCCTATCTCATTCTCACTTCATTTTGCTATTTTTCATCTTGGTGTAGAAATTTTCCTTATCACCTCAT
Organism: Pachycephala philippinensis; assembly: GCA_013397055.1. Taxonomy (NCBI): domain Eukaryota; kingdom Metazoa; phylum Chordata; class Aves; order Passeriformes; genus Pachycephala; species Pachycephala philippinensis. The sequence continues at coordinate 1,632,136 of VWZT01009954.1, forward strand.
AGTCTTCAGTCAGAGCTTCTATACTTACCTAAGGGTTACTTTGGCTCTGATTTACTTCCCTATTTCATGAGGAATTTGATGGTTGAATAGAATAGAAACTGATCAAAGGTGGAATTAGCTCATTATAAAATAATTTAAATACATATTGCACATCAGAGTGTGCTATCACTTTCACAGTCAAAATGACAACCCTGAAGGTCTAGAGAGTCAAACCCAGATCAGAAAATAACTGCTCTATAGGTGCTAAACCCAGCCAGCCATCACTCCCAGTGACTAAACCTGCCTGCAAACAAGAGAAAAGTTCCAAATCCACCGACAGAAAACATGCCCGTCAGCATGTCTTTCTACCTGGAAAAGCATTTCTTTTGTATAATTACATCAATCTCGAAGTTCACATCTGCCTCATTTTTATTGCTTTGTTGAAAAAGCTTCTCCAAACCAGCCTCACACTCGCAAAACCATCACTGAAACTAAAGCTACCTGCAAAGGCTTCTGACTGAAGCAGGACTTCAAAGAGTTACTCAGCATCTGTGACAAAAGCTTCAGCCAGATCTTGAGCTTCTTATCAGCAGCATGCATGGGCCCAATAGCCTTTTTGAACAGCCAGCAGCTGATTTCCCTAGCATTTGGAGACCATCCAGGAGACATGTTTTCTCAATATTGCATTTCTGCTGCTAGTGAACTGAGAAGAAAGAATTCATTGATTTTCCTATTTAATATTTCATTAAATGCTTAGCTAAAATAGGTATCTGAACTACACTTAATTCATACCATTTACTTGATATCATCATTAGAAACACTTAAATGACAGTTGCAGTCACTACAAATCTTGAAACAGTGTCACTATTTCAGCATTTCATTGACGTTGCTTTGTGTCCTTCAAAAGCTTCCGCTGCTGTTAAAAAACCCTACTCATCTATATTTAACAAAGGAGATACCCAAGCAAAAACTAATTTCTAAGATCATATTGGCATCCTGCTATTTCAGTGTCAGCACAATGCCCATCACAATGACTTACTTTTTTATTCCTTCCGCTCCTAAAAAAACCACCCCACACCACAAACACCCCCCACCGTTAGCAGCCGAGCTGCCAACAAACAAGTCTCTGGAGAGGTTAAACCCCCATCACCTCCTAGGATGACATGCATAATCTTTAGCCAGCAGCGCTGACCAGAAAATGTATCTTTACAAAAATGTTCAGCAGCTTTGTTGGCTCAAATGTAGCTACTGCAATAGTGCCCTTGCAAACACAGTCTTACAAAACAACACGAGATACCCACAAAAACCTGGAAGTACCAAGTGACAAGAAAAAGACACAAAAGCAAACAAAAAGATAAAAAAACCACAAAACAAAATCAAAACAACCCAAAGAAAAACGCAGCACCCTGACAGCAGACCACCACCTCCTACTTCAGAAGGGCTCTGCTGGAAAAGCACACCTGTAAACATGTTTTGCTTGTATTTAATCCTGTCAATATATGAACATATATACACTTATAAAGTTTGATAAGAAAGCGTGTTTTCCCTGTAGACATCTACATTTATTCAGAAAGCAGAACTGTTCTCATCTAGGAAGCTTGTTGTCCTATAAGCCAAGCAAGTTTTCACTTAACGCAGGCCTTCATCACATCCTCTTAGCCTCCCCAGGTGTTTGTGAGTATTTGAAAACATGATTCCATATAAAAATCAGAGGGAAGTCTAGATGGGTACATTAAGTCTACGCATTTAAGACACATGCCAAGCACAGGGCTCCATGTACACAAGGGTACAAAGGGAAACATTTTGTACTCCATCTTTTCCACAGCAAAGAGATTTTCTCAGAACATTTTCCTGCTCAGGAAGTCATTTCAAGTGGGAGATCTGTTAAGAACAGTATACAAAGAGGACTCCATTTGTAACTTCAACACTAAAATCAGACAATTTAAATAGAACGTTCTTATTCAACTGGCAAAATTTGGGGATTTTAATTAATTCATCATTCAGGTTATCAGGACATGAACCAATAGTGGATAACTCACTGAAAACAAGCTATTTTAAAGCTATTCTACAAAACTATGTCAACTAGCTTTGACATCCAATTCAGGCCACAATTTTTGCTGAGGCAACAGCAGCAAGAGGGACTCTCAGCCAGCAGAATTTCTAAAGCATTTTCACATGACATGTTACCAAGCACACGTAATACTAATTTAGATCTGTTTTATAGGCAATTAAAAAATGCCACTCTGTCCAGCATGCGTAACTGTGCAGTTGACAGCTCCTAATATCATCCACTGTACTGCCCATTTGTTGAATTTGGATTAATTTGGAGTTCAAGAAGAAGTCATGAAGTTAACGTACGCAGAGCTCAAAACCACTGCCCCTCTCAATGATGGGCATTATGCATCCCAGAGCCATCATTTCAGGGTTGGAAACTCACTATTTATTCTGGTTTTTAGTTCCATCTCAGTTGTTCACTAACCCACCACAGCACTTGCAGCTTACCTCATGAGTAGTTGCACCTCCTTAAAAGTCTATTGTTAAGGACTGTCAGAAGCTTTCGAAATTCCAAATAAATTATATCTGATAGCACTCTCCCTGTTTTGTTGTCACAGTGAAAGAATCCAATAGATTAGCAAAGACATTTTCCTCTGAAGAAACTGTGCTAATTTACTGCTATCAAAGTATGACCTAGAGCAGATTATCTCTTCAAAAAGCATCAGCTTTTCCACTGCCACTGAAGAAGAGCCTGATGGTCACCAAAGCCAAACACACCTTTAGTTAAAGGCACTGAGGTTAAGTGCAAGGCTTATTTTTATAGAGAGTGACTGATTTAATGTGAAACTACATCACTGCCTTGGATGCACAGGAAAGGATGACAAGGACAAGGGAGCAACAAAGCTGTGGCCTATTCATTTACCACACATACAGGTAATCATAACCAAAGACAAGCAGAGCACAGATAAATGTACCAAAAATTCCTTCATCTATTCAGGGACTTTAAACACCAAATAAGATAGCAGGTCAATTCGACCTGAATATCTCCTCCCCTTTTTTCAAAGCTTAAAGATCCCCTAGTAGAGATTCTCAGTGTGAAATAACACTGGTGAAGGCTCAAAGACCAACAGGCCACAGTAAAGCTATCAAAACTATTTGTAAGCCTTTTATGGGGCTGGTTCTTTGAGATCAGATCATACCAAGCTGTGTAAGTAGGTAATATGGACAGCTCCTTACACACGCTATGGCCCAATTCCACTCTCAAATGAAAGAATTCTTCAACCTCTCAGACCAGCAGATCCCTTACATGATTCTCTTACTTCCATCAAAAAAATCTGATTTTTTACTGCAGCTGCTGCTGTTCAGCAAGTCTCTTACCCTGTTCCACCAAGCCACTCTGAAGAAGCCAAGATGATAGTGATACATCACGTGTAATTGAGACATCAGAGGAAGAGAAATTGAGGAGTCTGCTGTATTTCTAAACCACCCCAGACCACTTCAAAGAGTAAGAATCCAGTTTCCCAGAGAGTTTTCCCCAAGGCAGCCTCAGAGCCTCACCTAGCACTGTTGTAACTGAGGAAGCTTAGACATACAGCTGTGACCTAGAAGCCAGACCTACAAGCTTCATCAGCTACACATACTCAAGCAGTGACAGGCACCAACGAGGTACAGCAAAGGCTCTGGTCACAAGTTAAAAACTACATGGCATATCAAATATTCTGCACATTGATGCTCATATTTGCACAACTGTTCCTCTATCAGTACTTTAAATACAGAAAATCCTGGGTGAATGTGCTAATTTCATTTAACTGATGACACCAGTAACACATTTCTCTTTGATGTAGTATCTCATTTTATGACATCTTATGCTTATGGTCTTATACTTTATACACTGTTCAATTCTTTTCAATTTCAGAACTCAGTTTTTCTGTCTCCAAACGCTCCTGAAAAAAAAAAGTCTTAAGGTGTTTTACATATACTTTCAGTAAATATGGACAATCAAGAAACACAAATATGATAAAAAGAATATATAACAAATAGAGCTCCATTGTTTTTAAGAATTCCTACAAAAACCACCCTAAAATGACACTGAAGTACACCCTAAATGATTTTCTAAGATACGGAGAAGCAGCATTCCATTAATCATAAGCAAAATGTTCTGCTTTGTATTAAGTCATTGAAGAATCAACACAGCATACAAAACTAGCAATTCTGTTTGCAACATACTAAATTGTTTTTTAAGTCATCAAGCATATGGCACTTTAAATAGACAAAGCAATTTGTCTAAAAGCACAGGCATGTCCCATATTTGGATCTTTGGTTTCAAGCTATTAAATTTTTTTTCCTCTGATTTTATGAAGAAAAAAAGAAAGATAAAATCAGCAAAGTTTTATAAATAATACCCTCCCCCTCTATGCTGAAATAAGTCACTAGTAAGTTTCCCAAAACTAGATTTTTCTGACAATTAAAAATAAAAATTAAAAGGGGTTTCTCTGCAGCTATTACTTTCTCTACCCAGAAAGGAAATCTATCTTATTTGAATTGAAATTTAGAGACTCACAGCTTTTAAAATGAATAAGTGGCCTGCTTAGACTTTCAGTAGCAAATCATAGGAACTCCTCCCAGAATTTAACAGTTCAAGTAGCTGTTCTTGTCATCAGAGAACTTGTGTATTTCATCACACTCAACCATGACATTTGAATGATTCTCAAAAACTTAATTCCATGCAAAGGAAGAGATTATAAAAGATCTTTTAAGTGGCATAAGAAAGAAAAGAAGTCTTGTAAAACTCATATTCACCATGCTATTTGAATACATATATAAAAAGAAACACAGAACAGCTTAAAAAGATTAAGTCCTAAGTGAACTGCTAGGCTTTGCTTCTCACTGCTTTGGTCATGCTTCCCACTCCCTCTTTCTACTCCAGAAGGCGCGAGTCACAGCACCTATGGGCAGATGTGTTTAAGAATATTTAACACCCATTTCACCTGCCAGATGTCCAAGAAATGAGAAAGCAGCATTCATTCTTTGAAAAGACACATAACATTTTCATACAAGCTCTACCTTATCTTTGTCTTCCACAACATCTGCCAGCACATCGTCTGGGTCCAGGATTCCTCCATCTGTATACTCCAGGTGGTGAATATTCACCCAGGAAGCTGGATCCTGTAAGACAGATACAAGATTTCTTAACCTACCCTTGTGTGATTTTAGTGCTGTCAGACAAAGCAGCTTTGTGTCCCACTTGTTTTCCACCTACTTCCCTCTATAGTCACGAGGTAGAATATTGGATCCACTACCCAAAATTAAAACTGAGAGCAACTGAAAACTACAGATGGAAAACAAGACACTACCTATAGAATGCTACACAAAAAATCTTTAAAACAGACATTTTTATTTCCTTATTGATCTTTATGTAACTTGAATAGTGAATGTAAAATAATAAAAAAAACAAATCTCATTTTGTTTTACAATACTTTATAGCTGGAATATTTTGGTTATTATCAGCACAAACAAATAAATATATGGATGGACATGCCCCACTCCTAACAGGTTGTCGGTAGGTGTATCCATATATTTTTAGATATATAAAACACATCCATTGTTCTTTCTCTGAGGAGGTAGATTAGCCTATTGCGGCAAAAAACCCTCCCAAATGAATAAATAAATCCCAGTTTGCTTTCACAAATAAATACTCTCAAATTCCAATGCAACTCTGTGTACCATATTAACAGGGATCACACTAATTCTCCAAAATTAATGTTTTCTTCACATATTATTAACTCCTTCACTTCAATAACCATGAGTTTAGCCATCATTCCACTGACCCTGGAGCCAAAACGCTCAGAGTGTACTTCTCAGCAGCAAATTCTCCCTGACGGGAAATCCAAAATCAGAGAGCAGACACACAGCCTGTAACCACTGCCCCCAAACTACACCAGCTACCTGTGTATACAGCTTCCAAGGGGACAGGCCAAGTGGTATTTATGTCTGAACTGCCTTAGGACTTCTCCTAGGGCCAGTTATTGTGGTTTAATGAGCACACGGCAGCTCACTGAGTCACACCAAGGTGTTTGAGTACTCCACAGTATCAGCACTGATGAACATTGTATCTGCTACAGCACAATGAAGAAAGAAGACATGCCTAGTTAGGATTATAAAGCATATTTGAGTCCTCCACCAAAAATTATGGAGAGTGGACAGAATATGCTAAAATTGAGAGCCGGGAAAGGGGCATGCACACACATAGCTTTGAGAAATGTTTCAGAAAGGGACAAAAAAAGATGACCACTGATGACCCGCAACTGAGAATTAAGGGTAACTAGATACAGTACGGCTGCATGACAACCACACAAGCATCTAAAAGTATGTTTATTTGTAACATGTCTATTTCATCTGTAATTTACCTCTTACTACAGTTATTTCATTCCCCAGTGAAACCATCCATTTGTGAAACAGCAAATGTTCGTTCCTTCTAGGTATCATCACATGTTCAAAATTACAAAATTTAAGAATATCAATTAATATGCTTTTTCTCTGCAAAGTGATGAAGTGTGGATAACTCTTACAGCCCAGAGTTCTATCTTTAAGCCCAGGGCTTAGGTATTTTTACCATAACCATAAAATTCTAAGACAAAAAGGCAGAAAAGCAACGTACCTTTATGCAATAAACAAGCAGGTTAATTTAGATCACACAATTTACCTAATGCAGCTACCTTGAAAAAGAGTGTAGTTTGACCCTACCAATAAACTTACAAAACATGATACTCTACAACCAGAACGCATCAGTAGATACAGATTTACCTCCTGAACCTTTTAACTAATGCAACCACAAAGCTTTTAATAGTTAGCAACACTAAAACAGCATAACACTCCTCTTAATTGGGCAAACTTCTGTGGCTAACCTATTTGGCTGAAGATACATTAAAACCTGTTTTATGTTTTATGCTATTGAAATGTTAAGAATAAAGCTGAAGTTAAAAAATACACAGCTGATTAGAATATGTTGCTTTCAGTGTTCACTTCTATTTGTGATTCAGTAGCTGCAACAACACAGATGTGTCATTGAAATAGAAACAAAGAAAAAACAAGTGTAAAACCCTATTGTACCAAGAGAATGCTGCAAGCTGGCAGGACACAAGCTCAAGACACACAGCCACCCTAAACTATATTAAACATAACCTAACCTTCTTTTCCTTTGGCCACAGCAAATACAGTAATTTAATTATTTTTGTTAGCGGCAACATCAAGAGAACATCTCTAAAGTAGTCTCAAAGAACAGAAGATGCCATTTCTCACCAATCTTTTGGAATCTGTGTAACCAATGTAAGATTCTTGAAAAGAAAAGAATAACAACTCACACTGAAATACAAGAACTAAACTAGAACAGGAGTCACGGTTTCTTTTGAAGAAAAATACTTCTAAATGGTTCAGACACATCCTGTGGCTCAGGTACACACAGTATGAACACACTATGACTTTCTGATCTCAAGGCCTCCCAAATTATGATAACCACCACAGACTACAGCAAGACTGAATACTTGCTGTCTCAGAAAAACAAACGTGAAATTGGCTTCTATTAACTTATATGAACTTCACCCCTGAAAGTTAAAAGCTTTTTATAAACTTGTTTGATGAAGCAAATAGTAACTACTGCTAGATAGGAGGGAGATTCCCTCCGCACAGTCACAAAGTAACAATGGTTCATCTGACCAGCAAACCCACTCACCCGTTCAAGAGAGATTTCAAAGTCAGAGAAAATTTTCTGTTCTTTGGATGAACTTCAAGCACTACCATGCATTGGATACAAAGTGTCTACACAAAAAAAAAAAAAAACAAACACAACTAAACTCTATACATCAGTTTCTTCTGTGTTTCTTTACTCACACCAAGAGTTCAGACAGCTTCAATAAATAAAACAGTGATATTTTAGAAAACTCACCGTTTAAAACAAGCCATTAACCACAGCAGATGTAAAAGCTGAGTATCTAAAGTCCCAAATAGCACTCTACCCACGTGCATATGCACATGCACAAACTCGCACTCTGCACATTATTTAGAGCTCAAAAGGAGTAAGGTCCAAAACATAACTGTGGTATGTCCAAGGTAGAATCGTTATCAGAGGAAATGAAACTTGCTCAGGAAAAGGATGGCCTTAGTTCAAGGTTCTTATGCTTTACTAAGATACAACAATCAAAAGGAGCATCAAGAACACTTCAGGTTTCCACGTGTTTTAAAACTCCTAGGCAGGAGATTGCATTTCCACAGTAACAGAGTAACTTTACACTTCATAAAGCATATGACTGGAAGTCTTGCAAAACAGAATTTGCTGCTTCTACTGTGTCTTCTGAATGGTCTGAAAGTCAGAACCCAGCAACACCAGTAACAGAGATGACAGGCTGTGCGAAGGATCAGTGCCAGACGGCTTCAACAAAATAACACTCCTTACCTGGCGAAAGCAGAAAATGCTGGGTGACACGCCATTTTTGATCAGAGAAGAGACTGATTAAGGGCACACTTACTGAGAAAGCACTTGCTGAGAAGCTACGAAATATGAAGCAAAAAAAGTCTAACAACTGTATTCTAAAATGCTAGAACAAGTTCTGGGGCTTTTTTAGCTGACTTGTTTCTTTAACTTTCTCTGGCTTGAGATTGAAATTTTATTCTAATGAATGACAGTGTCTAGTATGATTCTTCATAGTATCTTCTTAATCACCATCATTAAAAATTGACATGCTTAAAAAGAAATACTTAGTTTTGAAAAACAAAAGAATGAGCCTCTCGTAAAAATAAAACACTAACAGTAGGCTGGAAGCTCTGGGCAGCATTCAGGTATGGTTACCTGAATCTATCTGTGCTCCTAATTGCTCTCCTGTTAGAAAGTTCATCTTGAAGAAAATATAACTACGGTTCAAAAAAATCCTAACGTCACAAGTGGGGAGAAGTTCTCTTACAGCACAGTACATAACCCTTAGGCAGAAGTTCAGCTGAGGCACAAACCAGTAAAAATCTACGTAAGGAAAAAGTATGAGTAAGTTACCTGGTGTAATTCATAACAGCACTTGCCAAATGAATATTGAACAGTTACTCTAATGTGCATTTTACCTTAGGGCTGCAAGTCATGTTTGTGTTTAACATCAAGCCACTTAAAAGCTGTTTATCATCATTTCCTTTATGTGTGGGAGAACACTTTAGGAATTACTATGCAAATATTTACCAAATGTTAAATTAAAGCCAGGTCACATGAATGCACAAGTGCCATGTAGGCAGGGAAGTGACATAAATTTTAAAAAGTGGGCTTGACATTCATGTTGTCACAGAATCCTGACTTAGCTTTTGCCACCTAATACACCACCACTGTTCAAATAGTCTAAAACAGGTTCAAGAAATCTACGCATTTTTTCTCAGTCAACACACACATGTTCAAGTGAAAGACCAATCAATCTATAATTAAAGTGCTCCCATTTTATTGTTAGGTTTATATATATATCTATAGATTAGCATTTTTAATGTATCAGAAAGTTGGAGTGCATTCTTGTTTCTTTTTGTTCCCAACTCAAACAGAAAAGTATCAGTCTCCTTTTCTGAAAACTAATCAACATACTTAATAAATGTTATGGTCCATATTGGGTATTTCTGACTGTTAATGAGCAAGAGAATCCTAACAAGTTTAAATACGTTTCAGCTGACCATCAATAAAATGAACATCGGCACCTAATGATCTCATAATTATTGTTTGATGCTCTATTTTGTTCTGCTGTGCGGAATGCATAAAATTAATAGCAAACCCTATACTAGAATTTTTAATTTAAATATAGTAACAATAGGATGCACTAAAAAAATTCAGAAATAGAAATGACTTACAATTACTCCTAATTCTGATATTTCAGAAGTACCTCCACATTAATGCTTCACTAAAGTAAACAGACTTCAATGAAATACAGCATAAAAAAGAATGTATTAAAAAATAGAAATCATATATGCCTGTTCCACATACACAACAACAGAATAAATGCTAGGTCAAACCTGGGGGAGAAGGAGCGGCCTCTGGCCACATTGTTTTCTGTCATTTAGACAGTGTAAAAACAAAATTAAAAATCCCACAATCATAAAACATTCTCTGATAAAGGGATATTTTAGGTTAAGGTCAGTAAGAGAGGTATTCTACTTAATCATTTTTACATTATAAATTGCAATGTGATGCATTACCTTAATATATTAAATAGTGTTTAATGATTTCTATAAGCATTTTAAGGCCACACAACGTATCATTATGCACAGCCAAACAGCACTAAGTATTAGTTACTCTCAGACCACAGCCTGGGGTGCAGAGCACAAAAAGCAACTTGGAGAGGAACATACAGATAAGACCGATCACAGCCTCAAACTTCATCTCTAAATCCTTCTCAAAATTTATCACTGAATTATAACAGCCTCAGGCATTTTTGGTTTGCTTACCAAACCCACCTCCAAACAAGCCTGAAGAGCTACTTTATTCAAACTTCATCTCAACTGCCACCAACAGGGCTGCCACCATCAGCTGTAGTTGAGGTGGGGCTCTGTTTTTACAGCAATATGAATACTGAGTTTCCAAAATCAAGTGCTGATCACAAAGCAAATGTTTGCACATGACAAACTGTCACAACCTGGAGCTGAACAGTTAGAGCTCAGCAACAACACAACACACGTGCACTGATGTCCTTGTACAACCTAAGACAAACCCTAAGAAAAAAACCAAACACCCCAATATGCATCACACCCTGACCTTAAAGCAGGCAAACAACCACCACTTCTACTCTCTTCATATGCACGAATGTAGAATTGTATCATTTCATACAATATTGTAGGCTGGAGAGATAACATTTTTATGGAATAAAAGAAGCCACAAGAAGCGTCGGTAAAAATCACAGATGAACAGCTACCTGCTCAAGAGATTAGGTCTGTTCCAGACAGCACTGAATGTAGCAGTTCCTAGCACAGACCTGATCTGAATAAGCCTCCCTATATGAAGTACATGAGTATATTTCATATAAATATATATAGACACACACACATTTATAACTGAGTACAAACTGGGTCTTCTTCTCACAAACTTCAAAAAATAGAGAAAAAGCAGTATTTAGGTTTCACTGCTCAGGAAGCTTCCAGAGTTTAATTTGCATTATATGTAACAGAAGAAGTTACAAGCTCATATTTCTACGTCTCACTGTTGAAAATAAACTCTTACCTCAAATTAATTACATTGCCTTTCTAGCTCTATAGTTCAACTGCGTAACATTAAGCAACACATTTTTAACCATTTCCAGTTAGAAATTCAAAAGCAGCAGAATCTTTAAGATAACACAAGGAAGAGAAACATGCTACAACACAGTGAGATAGTAAAAAAATTCCTTGTGTATTCCACAGTAGTATTGTTCTCCTCCACCAAAACTCTGAATCTGCTTGCATTAGAAGTGAAAATGCTGCAAGATGCTAGAGAGAAGATAAAACTTCTTTATAGCCTTCTACCAGCTGGAGTGACACACATTTTCTCAAGTTATTAATATTTAAGAAAGATCTATACTGAGTGAGCTCAAAGACAGAAATTAAAACTGAGGCAAGGGCAAAGGACAAGGTAGTCTGCTCAGGTAGAAACTGCATTTAAGCATCCAGAAATAAAACTAGGGAAAACACACAAGGCCATACAGTAGAAATAGTCTTAGAAAGGTGACTGTAAAGGATGCTTCCTAATCTGTCCTCCGGATGAAATAAAGTACTATAAAAATAAAGCCGCACAAGAAAGGATCTTCAGAGAGGAATTCTACCTTAACTGGGGGGGTGATGAAGAACAGAAAGAAGTTCACTCCAAGCAATCAAACTTGTGAGTACATGGAAGACAAAGTTCTTCGCTTTTCACAATAAATTTAGCGGGTCTAACGAGCTTTCAAACCTCATGCCAAAACATGATCGCAAGAAGTAAAGCCAGTCTAAGTTATTACACCCATGATGCTTTGCTTCTGACCAACACACACATTTTGATTTTTAGATAGGTTAGGTTTCTTCACACAGTAAGATACCATAGAAGAAACTGTACTCCTCCTAAAAGGAATAAATTAAATACTCAAGTATGAGTTGAATTCAAGATTATTTTGTTCAAAACAACATGATTTCTTTTGCTGTTTAGAAAGATCTCTTTTCAAACTATAGTAAACTACTCCCTGTAAACAAGCTATTAAAAAAATTAAATCTCATTCTATGTATTTTCACACGTACTAAATTTTTGTTCAGATTCTTTCATTTTATCTTTTAACACTAGTTGTGGAAAATGTATTCTTCTCTCAAGCACCCTTTTTTCCAAATCACAATTAGATGTGATATAGCCAAATGGTACAAAGTAGGAAAGGAGTTCTAAAAAACCAGTAATTTACATTAAGATCACTTTAAACATACAATTTTAAAAGTTTCTGTCTTTGAAGGTGCTAAAAACCTGATGCCAAAAGGGGAACTAATCAGATCAGGTCAGTAGAGAAGCATTTATCTTTGTCAGAAAATTTGCGTTTATCTCAGTACACCTGCGGTTTTTGCTCAGTCTGGTCACACTGCCTTGCTGGCTCTTAAGGATGGAAAGAGCACAAAAAAGACAACCAAACAATTCATGCATGAAGCCTGTGGACTACCACAGATTTGTGACAAAAACAATCTGTTACCCATCCAGAAAAAAGCAGAAAAATCTTCTCTTGCTCTTCCTAGGCACAGTCAACAACCAAAAAGCATAGCTTCTTTTTGGCCTTTGGAATGAGGCTAACACAGCACAAGTACAGCTCACCACCAGCTTTATCTTTGACACGCTAAATGGTCCAAAGTACATTATTCAATCCCTAGTTACCAGAGGAACCTAGACTATTTCTTGATCTTTAGCCATCTTCAAATTATTATGCTCTGAGAAATTAACAGGACTAGGTATTACCATGATTAGTAGTCAAAATACAACAGCAAGGACTGATCATGGCTTCTTTCTGTCTTCACCTGTTCTCTTCACACCACCATATACCAAACTTCATTTTGGAGGTATGAAACTCGTCCTTCTTCCATTCTTGCACTTTTTTCCTTCTCTGATTCAATTTCATGTAGTTAGCATATTCTGATTTCCTTGGGTAGACAGAAACCCAAACAGTCACTAGTTTTAACAGCCACCTCGTTACAGCAAGCTGGGCTTAGACATCAGAGAGCTCTCAAGGTGAAGATGTGAGCTACAGGCAACCCAGCGCACAGGCTAGACACAGTTTCATCTGTTAAAAACGTCCCAGATCACATTTGAAGATGAAGATCCTGGCCTGAGATCCTAGGAGACAAACCATAGAACATAAACACAGTGAAAGTTCTTCACAGAGGTTATAAACCAAGGGCAGCACAGTGAAGAGGTTTGTTCCACTTGAGCCACTGGCCAGTTGCATGCTGTGGGTCACAGCAGAAGGGAAGGACAGTGAGTCTCTTCTGTCCCTCAAAGACAGTGTTGGCAAAGAGGGACTAGAATATTTCTTGTCCTTTAGCCATCTTTAAATTATTATGTTTTGAGAAATTATCAGGACTATGTACTAATAATAAAGTCTTCATTTTTCACATGGCAAGGAATGTACTTCACTGTAATCAGAAAGCAGAAAGAAGAGAGGAGTTGGTTTATCCTGACAGTTGAAAATGCAGGGGGAAAAAAATACCCATCTCCCATATTCAGTCTGAGGAGGAAAACAGAAAAAGCTGCTGATATTGAGCTATCATGGAATTCCCAATTTGTCAGAGCACAGATATATAAATCCAAAATGACCCAGATTATTTCAACTGACACTCCAACTTTACTGTATTTGCAACACTGAAACTCTTCAAAAATAAGAGCATTCTGATTTTATACTGAATTCGAATGTGAATGAAAAACCACTCTCTGAATATGGCCATCTGAATATTATCTGAATAAAATATGATGCGGAGAATACATCAGTAGAGGATCACATAGCCCACCTTTACATCACACTCCAACATTTAAGAAGACCATTTCAGTGAAGACCAAGTGCGCCTGTTTTGGTTTTACAAAGAAAGCTGGAGATACACATTTAGACAGAGGTCTACACACTGCACTTGTAACAACTAGCAAACCCCCCCCCCCCTTCAAAGCCTCAGTTAAAACTGCAGCACACTGGAGCCAGGCACTGAATCCAAGCTAATTACACAAATGTAAGAATGTAAGTGTAACCTGATCTTCAGTTATATACTAAGAATATCCTTTAGCTCTTCAAATCCATTAGATTAGACTGCTTCAACAATGCAGAAACACAAAAGACTCAACCTTGTGCAAATTAACACAACAGTTCCACAACAAAACATTTCTAAATAAACCTACAACATCTTAAGGCTTACCATTCAAATCCCAAGTCCTCCATGTCAAATATTAACTACAATACTCAGGCTAGTATTATTATGCTAATAAGCAAACTGCTACCCAGCTTCAGGCACCAGGCAAGTAATTAATTAGCATTGAGTTTGGCTTTTTCTTCAATTACCTAAAGATAACACTGTGGGGGCTAAGGACCACAGCCATGATTTCTTAAAATCCAACATTAAGTGAGCAGACAGAACTACAAAGCTACTCCTTCAAACTGTCACACATTTTTGACATATAAATGAGAGGGGAAAAAACTTAAGGAAGGAAGAAAGACATGTGTCTAAGAGTAGTGTATTTCAGAAGTAAAGTCCAGGTTGAGTGAACAATGCTGTTATTTTGCCAATAAAAACTTAACTTCATTCAATATAGCTACAGATAAAAATGAGGTCAGCTGTAAATTAACACAACTCAAGTTTGTGACAAACTCAGCCCTGAAGTATACCAGATCTTCAATAAAAAATGATAAATGGTTCACATCTACAAGGACAGCCAGCACTTCAGTCCTGCATCTAGAAACCATCTAAGATTGTTTTGTTTACAACTGTTGGGCCTTTCTTTGATAAAGTGATTAATGCATTTGCAGCTGACACAGGACTGCTTATCAGAAGCAGCTGGGAGCTTCAAAGATGTGACTGAGTAACACCAGACTCTAAACAAAACTGAATACAAATGCCTGTAAGACAATGCAGATCAAGCACGCTGGAATCCTGTCAAACTTTAACATAAACTGAGCTTTAGACAAAGCTCAAATGAGAAAAAAATTGTAGTAAACTATAGGAGTACATCCTTAATTCCTCATAGAAAGCCATTAGATATTTTTGGAATTCCACAGAGAACAGTAAGACTTTTCTGCTGCAGTACCACCTCATTTCCTGCATGAATCAACCACCAGAGACTGGGGAGGAATTTTGCCAAAGACTGCCAGACTTGCAGTGTCAGTAGGACCAAGTCAGAGCCAGACCACCACTCCCTTCTCACACGTCCAAAGCTGGTGCATTTCAGAAATGCCACCAATTCCCACCGGTGCCACTGCCCGTACCAACCTTAATCAACTCTCTCCGTGCTCTCTGACAACCTCCTAGCACACACAGCTCATTGCTCTCCTTAGAGAGGAGTTAAGTGTGGACCTTAAGGGGGTCACTTTCCTCACTCAGAGAAGATACATGACCTTTCACAGTACATTCAGTGACTGGGCTCCAAAATCAAGCCATAAGGGACAATCATAGGCCCAGTGCTATAAAGATGCTGAGACAGCCAGGGTAGTTTTAAATAAGCAAAGCATTAGAAGTACTTGAAGATGTAAGAAGAATCCCTTTGAGGCAGAAGTAAGTTCATTACAAATGAAAGTAAAAAGGGAAAAAAAAAAAGAAAAAAATGAAAAAGGTGGCAGTGGAAAGTAATAGACTCAAAATTGGGTGTGCAGGGAGGGAAACAAAGGTACAGCTGTTGGAACGAGGTTTGCAGGTCTGTACTAGATGATGCTGTAACCTATTTTGTTCTCACATGAAACACTAAATTAACCAGCCTCCCTCCTCCCTTTACTTCTCAGGAGAAAAAAACAACTGGGTCAATAATATTCTGAAGGCACAACTAACAGTCAGGCACTGCCTAATTCCATAAAGCCTTGCCAGTTTCAGTGGTTCTGGCTATTGTTTGAAAGAAAATAATCAAGAAGTTTAAAAAGTAATACAAATATTTAGCAGCTTATTATTACACTGTGGGAATTATTATATAATCTCTCATATTCTGTGCTATATTAATAAAATTTGTATCATCACAGTACAGTTTTGATAAGTTTTAGTATTTGACTTCCAAGATACAGCAAATATACCTGAACAGCTGAAACATCCTCTACCTTTAAAGATATTGCCAGAGCCAAGTGATGGAACTGGATGAAACCCAAACAAGGCTCCTGAGAACAACTTCCACCTTCACCTGACTGAAATACAGAACATGCCAGAATTTACACATCATCAAAACTGGATGCCATATGCCTAGTCTCATTAAGTGGATTTTGGCCAAAGAGAAAACAGTGAAGAGTGAGATTATTCATTTTTTCATTGAAATTTAATACCACTGGTGTGCATAAGGGCTCTCCCTGCCCTGCCCTTTACCCCAAAGGGCAAAAAGAACTGCTTTCTCTTGCTACTCCAAGTGTCTGCAGGAAAACAGAATCACAAAAGAGTTGGGAAGAAACATCTTCAGAGATTTAAGAGGAAAAGAGAGGACAGCATCCAAGTCACTGCAAAACAACTAACAAACAGGTAGGTCTAAGTAAGTCAAGTAAGACATTCAGCCCACGTGTGAAAAATCACACCTGAGGCACATGTTCCAGTTACTGTTTTGTAGCAACTTTCTCCAACCCACAGTCTGCAGGGGGGCCACATGGAAACAAACCCCCCTCACACAACTTTAATCCAGCCAGTAGAACCCCACAATAAAGTCAGAATGAAAACAGCTGGTAAGCAAACTTGTTTAAATGCTGTATGTGCATATATTTTGCATCAGTCCTGAGATGCCATTACAACCTTCATTTTCATTTGCAGCTTGTTGCCATCCATCACTGATACAGATGAGTCCAATTTACTTTTCAGTCAGCTACCTCATTCATTCTCTTTGGGCTCCAGAACTGTACCCACATACATTAGCTCCACATATTATGCCATGCTCAAGCACCAACAGAAATAAGTAAAATTAAACAAAGATCTACTGAAAATGCCTACAGCAAAGTGGACATAACATAGCCATTATACACAAGAATGCTAAACACTAACCATGTTATAGGAATGTTTTAGCACAATGCAATGCCAATAGGACTTGCAGAGTAACAGCTCCCTTCTCATTGAGAGAGATGATCGTATCTGGTTCCCAGCTCTCACACACAAGAACAGGTAGAGAGCCAGTCACCGACAAGTTCAGCCACAAGATGCTGAAGGCTTTTCAGCAAAGTAATTGGGTCTACTTCCACTAAATTTTATCACTATATGCAGTGCCTGAAATGGAAACAAGCACATGCAATGAAGCAGTTGATTCTCTTCTTTAAATGGCTACTAAGTAAGGACACAGCCATTGTCTGTTAATAGTAAAAAATTGTAACATCAGAATTTGCTGGTCTAATGGTCACAAAGTAAGTGATTTGGACTCCTACAGAACCTGAAATAGCTTTGGCTGTATTATTAAAGGTTTCTTTTACACTAACTATGAAGTTAGGTCAAAAACAAAAACACACAAAAAATCCCCAAGAAAAACAGCCTGAAAATCTATTAAGCATGCTTCAGCTTACAACAGTATTTAACAGTTTGATCATTAAACTGTAGCTTGTGTCTTTCAATATGAACTCATATACTTAACTAAAGCCATCATGAAAATATATGATTCAAACTCACTATTTAAAAATTAAATCTAGCTTTTTTATTCCCAGTTTAAAGGAACTCCATCTCACAAAGACTCCTCCATCAAACTTTTTCTTCCCACATTGCAGAAAAGTATTTTTTCACTAACAAAAACCACTAATATGAAACCACATACAAGATGATTCAAAACTGAAACAACAACATTTTACAGAATGTTAATAGTCCACTACAACCTATTTCAAAACTACCTTGGTCTGCACCAGGGCATGTGGAACTAAGACCTGCACTATTATCAAGTCTGCTTATGAACACCAGCATCCTGGATTTTGCTACACGATCAAGTTGGGGGGTTTTTTGCTCTAAAATCCATATTGATAAGCCAAATAGTTAATCTCTAAACACACAATGCATAAAAGGGATCATTTCAAACCAGAAAAATGGAAGACACTTATAATCACCACAGCATTCACATTTGAATGACAGCTAAACATAAAGACACATCAAGCATTCAGCCATCTGGAAAGAAGATGGGTTTTTTTCATATTGTCTATTCTCAAAGCCTTAAGGCAAGAGTCAGAGGTTGACCAAGACTTCCATTTAGTTAGATGCTCATTTCCTATCCACAGCCATTAACGAACTGCACTATGAACAATAAGCCAGACTCCTCCACTTTCACTGCATTCAGAAAGACAGTTGTGTCACACCAGGACAAACAATATGTGCATACTGCCAGATGTACTTTATCTTTGGAACATATGAAGTTACCAAAAAAATCTACCTAGTGTTTTCCTAGTATCTTTGAATACGGCTTATTTAATAAAACGACGATAGCAGTTAATATCTATTTTGTTATTCCAGACAAGAAAGAATATGATACATAAGTAACCACAAAATTCCTGATCTGCAAATAAACACAACCAAAGTATGTATCCAGACACTATTCAGAGTTAAACGGTAGTGAATATTGCTGCAGCAAAATAAACAAAAAAAATCACACTGCAAGCACAGCTACCTGAGACCCGGGATGACCAGAGGAGGATGCAGTCCAGCTTTAGCACTAAATTTTTAATAATACATGAAAGGTCTAATAAGGAAAAAGCACCCTGAATGTACAAAAGCAAACCATCTACTCCTTTCACATTCTGACTTGCAGCAATTACTCCCCCACAAGACAAAAAATTCAATTTAAATGGAAAATGGCCTAAACCAACATTTCCAGACTCATGGATTAAGGGGCCAACACTGGCGTACTCCAATCCGTCTTACTCCAAGTGGAAGTATGTGAAAGGAGAAGCATTTAGAGCTATTCTGTTCTGTTCACAGTTTGAAAAAGTAAGTGGATTGAACACAACAGTAATCACAAGGAGGAAAACACCCTCAGAAGTAATATATTTTAAATGCACAGGTCATGAGTGTTCTTCTAAGCATTTCTGAGATATGTTGAGTATTTAGAGCAAAAATTAATTCTTAATTTTGCTCTTTGCAAAGTCCGTGAACTCCATGAGAATTTTTCAGGTAAAGTTAGTACCTCAGTCAGCAGCTGAATGAGAGCTATCCAAATAACTGTTCCTGAAACATTAATACAGGAGACTTCTCTGGATTTTTAAGTGCAAATCTTCTTGCCTCACAGAGACGAGTCATAATTTATCACTGACAGAACAAACCCTACCGTTAAATTATTTTTTTCACACACACATGTACTTTCTTTTCCTAAAAAAATGCATCTTCCTTTTTTATTACAATCTAAACAACACCTGCATCATGACTGCTACTATGCAAATGCTGGTCTTTCTCTATGCACAATGTTGAAATGTCAATGAACCTTCTCCTTTCTGTCACCCTAAACAACTATTTCAGGTTTCCAGCTCTTCAGGGAGTTTTCTTTTTGTAGCTTATAATGCCAGGAACTCCTGAAACATTTGTTCAGGATACATTCATTACAGACAGCAGGGGAAAATTAATGGTGAATTGGCAGCAGCTCGGTTTTTCAAATGAGCCTAATTCTGTAGGAGCTGAGCATGTTAACTCCCTTCAGTCCTTGAAAAATTTCAGCAAGTCTTTCCACCCTACACAAGACGTGGGAAGATTCAATTGAAGAGAGCAATCTCCTCTCCAATGTTTTATTCTTTGGGCAGACAAAGAACAGGTTGAGAGGTGCCAGTAACAGAAGATGACAGTCAAATTTCCAACATTACTAAAAAAATACATATCTGTTAAATAAGGTAACTATGAGAAACAGACTTTTGAAAAATATGCAAATTAAACGGATTTTATATATTAGTATACTGTTGTAACCTATTCTATAGAATGGGGAGGGGAAGGGGGGGAAACCTAGAGAAAAAGACAGAATTTCTATAGAAATCTCGGTAGAGTGAGTAACCTAAAGAAAATACAATTAAAGTCAGAGTCAAAGCAAAGTATGCTACATTTTTTACACACTAGAACAGACCAGATATTTCCACAAACAAACTCATACTCCATATAAAATAAACTACCTGGTAAAAATAATCTAACAGATTGCTGACAACCCCCTACTGCATCCATCCATTTTATTTATTCAAAAAAATCATTAAACCTTAACAAAAGTCATTGTTACAGCAAATAACTTTTTAACTCAGTCGGAAAGGAAGGAATGTGATTTGGAGGAAAATAGCATTTCATAGAGTTCACAATATATAAACATTTGACTGATGTATATTATATTTGCCTCATTTTTTTCCCTGCAAGCTTAACAAATACTGCAGGGTTTTCTTCCAAAGGCAAGCCCTCTGGAGTCTTTACTCAGCAAAAAAAATTCCCGTATGACTTCTGGTTTCCATACAGGCTTTCATGTAGACTAACCCACAGTTCAAATAAAAACCAAGATAATGAAAATAAAACTTCTCTAAAGAAGTAATATAAGCAGTGAATGGAAGACTTCAGGACTATTCATTTTAAAAGCAGAAGCTTGTTTCAGTTTAAAAAAATGTACAGGTGAGATGCAGCACCATCATCCAATTTACTGACGATGAAGCATGACACAAGCTAGAGGAAGTCACTTGGTTTTGCCCTGGATAGAGTGAAGCACAGTTTTCATTGCACAGCTGCAAGGCCCTTACCTGTGAAAGGGAAAGGGTACAAGTGAACCATTCTAGGCTTAAATTGCTGCAAAACAGCAACATCGCCTTGGTCAGATTTGCAGAACCCTTGAATTACTTCTATTTCTAGAAGAGCTACAGACACACTATCACAAGTAGTTTTCCTTATTGCTTACCCTACTTATGCAGCACTATATTTCTGTCCTGCCCTTGCGGTGTCTAATGTGTAGGACTGATCAAAAAAAATTCTGAGATTAAACTTCTCCATCAAAATCCTTACTGAAATAGTTAAGAAAGCCTTATAGAAACAGCTGCAGCTAGAAGAGAGAAAATTTTAATAACTGCTCAACCAGGAATCCATAAGAAGGGTGTTCTGCAACTGACCGGCAGGCAGGAGCAGCAGGGTGAGATGGCACATGGAATTCTGACAAGCTCTGGAGGAAGAAGTTAGTTAAGCAGAGTTCCAGGTCACATACTATCTTCTTTATTCATGAAACTCATCACTTACTGAAGGTCTGTATCCAAAGCAGCCTGCAGCCGACACTTTCAATAACAGCAAAGTCTTTAGAGCTTTAAATTTGTATTCTGGTTTCACTTCTGGCTTGTGCTCAGAAATAAGAATTGGCAGGAAGAGAATGTTAGTGGAAAGCTTCCTAACACTCAAAATACTATCCACCAAATGAGTATCACAGAGGATTTTAAAAAAAAAAAATTATTATCGTTTTGGGCGAAGGTCACAGCAGGCAAACCACCACTATGAACTGCATTCAACAAAAAAATGCCTGATCTGCAGGAAATTATGTGAATGGCGCCTACATTCAGCAGTACTAACACTCCTTAAAACATGGAAAAATGGTGGAATTATACCCCAAATCTTCAACATGAAATTCTGGTCTTACCACCATTAATGATGTCCAGCATTGCAAGACTAACAAAAAACAGAAACAAAGGCTAAGAAAGACTACATGCCCTCAAAACTTCTAGTTTGAGGAGAAACATAAGTAGAGAGCTACCTTACGATGGACATCATCAAAATTTATAAAGACAAGTTGAAGTCTGCCTGTCTGCCAGGCACAGCAGCCACGAGGACAAGCTGCAGAGCAGGTACAAGCATCTTTTCAACTAGCCCCCTTCTGCAGCAGGTTATCACGTGAAGATCAGGCAGATCACCTGCAGATCACCCGTGTAGTTACTGGATGGACAGAACATTGTCATGGCAGCTTTCATGGAAATGTGAAAACACTTAACTGTTTTACCACTACTTCTCACAGGTAATGAAAGCATAAATCCATGCCCAAATTATAAGGAATAACCCTTAATTGTAAGATGGTCTACAGGTGGGTGCTCCAGAGTTTGGATACAGAACAAATACACCATATACATGGGATTAACCCATCAGGATTTATGACTTGTCTCTCCTTCCAAGGTCCAAACAGAGGCCTGCTGGATTCTAACTTCTTTTGAGCTGGAACTACTCTTACTTGACCTGTACATTGGCACTTAAAAGAAACAGCAGAGGATTATAGAAAGGATTTTTTGTCTCCTCTCAGAAAATCTATAATTTAGATGTTTAGGCTTGCCAATGAAGACCAACTCAGCTGTTTATGGATTGATGAGAATGAGATAGTATCTTCTACAACAATGTGAAGGTCTTTCAAGGTTTTAGGAAAGAGATATGAGTAGAGAAACTGATTAATCAAAGTAAAAAGATAAAGCCACACAATTTTCGAGGAATGCAGGTCCCTGTTTCTTGGGATTGCATCTAATTCTCCTTTAAGCATTCAATTTTCTTCTACTGATTGAGAAATTACTGCATTTTTGTAAAGGAAAATGCTAGGGAGGGTGTGTATTATGATCCACCAATAGGTAGTATTTTACTGGTAATCGGAAAAACATTGTATTCTATCAGATAAGCTGTACTGCAAAACCATTTGGCTTGATGGAGCCTCATCTTTGAGGTCAAATCCCTAGCCAGGAAAAAGAAGGAATCCAGTGCCATCTTAGCTTCTACCCATCAGACTGCATTCTGTGATTCCAAATATCAGTCTCTGTAAGAGTACAATCATCCATCTTCCTCCCTATCTACTCTTCATTCCAACAGTATCCTTATTATAGGCCGTAAGAAGCATGTTCATTCAAGCATTCTGTAGTTTTCCTTTTCATACACATAACAACCAATAAAGGAAAACATTGAGGTAAGAAGTCTCCCTGTGGCAACAAATGCTGCCAGTGCATTCTCGTGAAACCAATGAGCAACTTGTCTGAAGCTCCCAATTCAGGAGCGTTCCCAAGAGCAAGTTGAGCACTGGAGCAGTGCTGTGGCACCTGCCACAACAAAGCCAAGTCTTCAGTTCTGAATGGATGTACTTACTGGTGACACAACAATTACAGGTTTACACTGGGAAGGCAGAGACATTCTGATTACATTAAAACATCACAACAGTTCCTTAATGGAGATGTCTATAGCACAATGATTAGGCATAAAGGGAAAAAAACCCCCAAACATTTACAAAACCAAGTCGTACATACTTTCTCTTTAAAATGAGGATAACAGTCCAAAGAAGTCCTATCCAGTGCAAACAGTAATTTCTTATAACACTAAGTTTCCTTTACAAAAAAGTTATTGAAGTAATCCTATGGAAGTAATAAAGTACTGAGGATAAGGTTTATGGAACTACCACAACAACATATAACCTGAGGGGAACAAAAAATGCTTTTATTAATGACAATATTACACAAATACTGCACAGGCTTTTTATCCACAAGTTCTTGTAACATGGTGATTTTCTAAATTTCTCATATGAAGCAGCTTTCTCAGTTTATCAATGTATTCAGGGCACTGTCTAGTTCAGCGCAATTTACAAGACAATTTTATCAATAAGCCATTCACATGAGCCTGTCATTTCTGTTCAGTCAGTTCCCTGCCATAAAATGGGTATATCCTTATGCATAAGCAAGATTTAAGAATGGAATATGAAAATACAAAGCAGAATCTGTTTTCAATGATGCTAATTGCTCAAGACCTTTAGTGTTATCATATTCATTAAGGATGAAACAGAGGCATCTTTATAGGGGGTTAGAGGGAGTTTACAATAATGAAGCAATAGGTCCTCATGCCTAGGAAAGCTGCAGTTCTGACATTCGAATCATTAGGAAAGCCTAAAGAACGTTCTGCTCAACGGGGGAGGAAATCTGCTGCTTCAGTAGCAGGATGCCAGACAGCACAGTATGTTGCAATTCAACTGACCTATCATACTGAAGGAGTAAGGAGGAAAGTATAGTCACACAACATAAAACATTATGCCCAAATAATTAAAATCTGTATCTGTTAAAATAAAAACATTATATTTTTCAGAAAATATCAGCAGAACACCACCCTCCATTTTCAGATACTTAAGCAAAAAAGAAAAAACCATTAAAACTGCATTTTATGCAGCAAGCAAAAGCACCTCCCGGTTCCATCCCATGCCAGAAATACCATTTGAGGTTTAAATTCTTTCTGCACAAATTCCTACAAGTCTACTCAGAGTTCATCTTCAACTTGGCAAAGAGCAACAGCAAGCAGTCACTACTGAGAACTCTGTACTGCTCTTTAATGGTTTCATCCTATGACTGATTTAACATTCAATTACTACACATATCTTTGCCATCTCTCAATTAATAACAACTGAATAGTACTCAGAACTTGATAAATACGATCTGGGAGGAAAAAAAATGGACACTCCGTATTATCTGCAGTATTTCCAGGACAGGTTACTCTCATTTTGCCTATTGAATTTCCACCAGTTTTATCCAGCTCTATCGTTTAACTGAGCTCCCCTGAAACACATTAACATCAGGTAACTCAATATTCAGCCAAAAGCCCATTACTGACAGTAGTCAACTTCTTATAAGGAAAAAGGGGATCCAAAAAACTTTTTCATGTTACATAAGTACATAATGTTCTAGAAGACATTTTCTATGACAAGTCTAAATCCAATGGCAGTTTTTCTGTATATATTATAAGCACCTGTGAGAAAAGGAGCCTGAAAATCTACCGAAAATCTCATTATCTCAACACCACTGGCTATGATACAACACAGCAGAAGATGTTTTACACAAAAGTGTAAAGGCAGGCACTTCTTAACCCTCAATTTTTCTGGGTCACTGTAAAAGTGATCCAGAAAATTCTTTAAGGGACCCAAAGTTCTGCCCCTTGAAAGATGTTTCCAATCCCAATGAAATATCACCACTAGAGTTTTTAAGTCAATAAACAGTTTCTGAAATAATTTGTCTCCTTCCATTTTCTTTACTTCCCCTACTAATACAGCCTGTGTTCCTATAAATGAGTCAGTTACTCAAACTCATGCAATAGTAATGGGAAAGCAGTGTATCAAGTTATATACTCATATTTTAGTACAGTATCCTAGCAGAAAACTCCAAAGGCTGAATGCAGAAATGATAATCAAGCTGTTCATTGAAACGTATCAGTTGCCAAAACAGTGTATAAGCTCATTAACATACTGTAGCTGATTAAGCATACTAAGAAAAATACGGGCAGTAATAGTTAAAATAATTTCTAGCAAAAAAAAAAGTACTTGAAGACAGAGCTTAGAATTGTTTTGGTAGAAAAAGATTATGGATTTACCCCATCCCTAGTAGAGCAAATAAAATAAACTAAGACAAACTGGGATAGCGAAAAAGTACCAAACCCAGAGACCAGGTCCAAGACAAAAGTACACAAGTGCCACACAAATACAGCTCCATTACTCTGCCTTTATAAAGGACTAAATACTTACAATTTGCCCAGAACAGAAAAAATGGTCATAAAAAAGGACTTATTTCAAAACTTTTCACATGTATCTTCTGAGGAAGTCTTCTGGTTTTGCAAACATCTTTTGTAAGCATAGAGTTTAGAGTCAAAAAAATTGTCATTCTCCCTATCCCAAACACATTTAGAGAAACTACAAGAACATTTAGTTCTCCTTCTGTTTGCTGGCTGATTTACAACAGCAATACCTAATTCCAGAACACTAATTGTCATGTGGTCAGCAAGCAGGAACAGAAAGAAACTGAGAAACTATTTTATTAGTAGGACTCATTGTCCTAGGTTACAACATAGCTGTATTCTATTACCAGCAGCTGGGCCATTAACCTGTTATCTCTTGTTAACAACTCACCCTTGATAACAGCCAATAGGCAATTAAGACCCATCAGATGACTCATGGCTTATCTGATACTATTGTGGGATGCTCCGCCCAGGAGGGAGGAGCCGGGCATTCCCACCTGGATATAACCTGGCCTTGGAACTGCCCAAGACAGCCCTGCCTATTGGGTCTCCAGAGGACCACAGCTACTTTTGGACCTTCAGCTGGAGACCAGATATTCTACAGGATCACCGCTTCAACTGAACTACTTCATTTGGACTGCTACCACCACCCTGCCTGGCAGGGTGCCAGGTTGTACCCCAACTCTGTTGGGTTAAACCAGCGTTTTCTGTATCACTGCTATATATATATATAAGTAAAAGAACTGTTATTCTTATCTTTTATATGTCTGTGCCTGAAAGCCCCTCAATTTCAAATTTATAATAATTCTTTGGGGGACGGGGGTTACTTTACCCATTCCAGAGGGGGCTCCTGCCTCCCTTTGATAGATACCCGTCTTTTAAACCAAGACACTCATGAAATTATATAAACAATCAACCTGCAGCATTAGCTCTTCAAATGCATCTAATTTGAGAAAGATCATCAATACAACCCAAACCACCCACTTTTACTCATTCTAATCAAAACCACACCATTCTTAAATTAACCTACTATCTTACTGCTTCCTGCTCAGTCTGACTGCCAGTCAGAATTCTCATTACCATTCCAGGATTAACTGCTGGTCTCTGTATGTTCTCATGAATGGAAAGACACACTCTAGTGCCTGTTACGAGTGGAGATCAAGTTCCTGGGAGATAGTGCAACTAATATTTGACTGTCTCTATCAGCATTCCCAAAGGAGGCCCACAAAGGCTGTTGAGAGTGAGCAACTCAAGAACGTAACTGTGCTTAAAATGACAAATTTTAAACCACAAATTGCAGTGCTTATTAATTTTGCTACATGACTTCCACGTCCCACCCATTCATCTGGCTTCCACGAACAAGACTTCAGACAGCCAAAGTAGTCACTTCAATCAAGCCATCCAGGTAAGTGCCGTGTATGCAAACGTGAGTAAATGAATACACAGATAATAATCACCACTTCCCCATCTCTGGCTCCTCCAGAGAGATAAAGAACATCTGGAGCAGTAAGACGTTTTACACATTTTCCTCAGAAAAGTTTCACTGCAGCTTAAAGGAAAGTCACTGTGGATTCCACTTGCTAGTCTCATTTCCCTGGGCAGACATCACTTTCTGTACCAACAACACTGAAGGCCTCTGAGACAGCAAGCAAGGATCTCCAGCTGAGCCAAGGGCTCCACTACAGAGCTGGTAATCCAACTGCTGCCTCAAACGTGGGGGGAACAGCATTTGCAAGGGGAGAGATGTGAGCACAACAGTGCATCTACCCTGAGTGCATTTAGCCCCATGTGCATTTTAAGGAATTGCTTTCAACAGGACCATGCAAATCCAGACAGTATCACAAGAGCCCATGAAACCCTTCCATGCTGACCCAGAACCCCTCTTTTTCCCTCTCATTCATATACTCAGGGGAGGGGGAAAAAAAAAAAGTCTCTGACAATTGACTGGAAAACAATCAACAAGGTACCTTGTCCTGCGCCCAAGGCTATGCCTTACAGCTGCAGAGAAGCAAACACAGTATCCTGCACAGCAACTCAGCTATTTTGCAGTACATCTGTTCTCACTCAAGCAAAGAATCCTAAATGCAACAGATGACACACAACTGCTCCCCAAGGCACCAAAATATCAAGTTAGGGACTGGGCTGACGATAAGGAATCATTAATCCTACTGTATCTACCTGTCAGCAAGAAGCCTTAATGCACTTTACTCAACAGCAACAAGAGCACATCCTGAGTCACAAGAGTTCCAACAAACTTCATTCTACTCAAGTCACTTTCTGAGATGACAGTGACTTCCCTGAAAAATTATTTACAATTCTCACAAAGCAGCTGATCAACAAAACTATTTCTTAAACATCTATGACTATTCACATCACAAAGTCTCAGACCACAGAAATCTCTCAGTTGATACTGTAATACAAAGTTCCTAAGTCCAGAGAGTTATTGTATCCTCCAGTGTATCAGACAGGATCTGCCCATTTAGAACTACAACAGTACCTCTAAAAGCACTAAATTCAGTAGCATCAAAAAATAATTACTGTCTGATTTCTCAACTGAAATTGGCCCAGTGTTTCGGTTCACTTAAAGCAACTGCATTAACTGAGGCAACTGAACCTTCATGACCAAACCTTGCCAACGCAGCCCAGTCAAGAAACCAAATCAAACTTGCTAACGAAACACAGGAGGCTACAATAAGCAACTGCCCACGAGTTCTCAGCTGTCTAACAAGAGTCTCATAGAAATGAGACACTTAATCATTTACTGCATCAACTTTCCCTCATTACAAGTATAAAGAAGTATGAAGCAGTTTAAATCAATTCAAAAATTTTTGTTTGTATACATACATTCAGATCTTTTACAATATACATGAATTAATACTCTATTCTTGTATCTTCCCCTTTGCCAGACAAGTGACTGTAGTGTAATAGCAAAACTAGACTCCCAGAACAACTCCAAAAATGCAGAGCCTCTCACACATTTTTGTCGTATTTGACAGTACCATAACTAATAAAAAGTTCCTAAAGCTTCTATCGTAGCTACCTTTTTCATTTTCCCTTCTACAACTATGAAAGATATTCCTTGTATCAATTCTCCTTCCCTCTCCAAAAACTTCAGGCACTTTAACAATAAAATTTTCCACTTAGTTCTTTTAAAAGATTTTAACACTTAAAAAAAACTTACAAAAAGAACACTTAACATGCCAACAGAAAGAGCAGCATTCTGTCACAGAAAGTATTCCAAACATTCTAAATACTTTGAAAAGAAAAACAAATATTCAGTTATCTTTAGCACAAATCTGTTTATGTGCACACTTCACAGCACATTTTAGCTGCTGATTATCTTGTGATAATCCCATTCCCTGTAAGATCTTACATTTTTTAAGAAAGTTAATTTTAGAAAGAGCCAATAGAAGGAAAGTGGCAAAACACCCAATCCATCATGTTACATCAGACAGAAAATACTCCAAAAGGTAATAAAATTAATTGTTTGAGACATCTGTATGATCTATTTTACCAACCCTAAATTTTCCCCCAGGAAAGCAATCTAATGCTGAATGATGCTTGTCAAGATAAGAAGAAATTTATCTTTTTGGCCAGTTGCACTGCAAACCTTGTAGATTGGAAGCTAGCTAATCAAAGCACTACAACAGAACTGTTTACATTTCCAGTGAATGGGGGGAGGGAGAGAGGATGCACAGGGCATAAAACTTTATTTTAGTGACTTGAATGAAAACCTGTTCTGCTTTTCAAGTCCTTAGGCTGCTCCCCCACTCTGCCTCTTTACACATCCTTGTATAAACTCTAGCTCTGAAGCCCCATTACTCAAGGTGATTAGCAGTTTTTGAACAAACTGGCCCTTACCCACTTTGTCCACCTATGATGCAGAATAAGGAACTCAACATTTCTATAAGGAAATAAGCCAAAAATAATTTAAAAAAAAGCTTATTTGCAAACGAAGAAATAGAAGGTCAGAAACATGGACTACAAGGTCAGAAACATGGACTCTGGCCTCTGGCTGTCCTATAAAGAAGGCTGATGATTTTGACCTTACACTGAGGGGCACATGGGAGATGATTGCTAGGCATAATAAAAATATTTTCTTTAGCTACTGCTTTAATAGCAAATTGGTTACAAATTCAAGAGAACTGCAGTACACCTTAAGTGTCTGGCATTTATCTGAAGCTTTCTCACACTGTTGGAATTTCTATCCCATAATTGCTTATTGAGCCTTCTAGAACAGTCACAGCTTCACCTAGAAAAGCAGGCACCCTTCTACTCCATTCTAAAGGAAGGAAAAAAAGTAAATAAAGAGTAGAGAAGGAAAGGGATTTGAAACACTTACACAAAGGCTTTGTAGGCCACCTTTAAGCCATCATCATGAGACTAATTCCACCGTCATCGTAAGCACAAATCAAGGCTGAAATCAATTTGTAAATTTCTCAATTCAACACAGCTGAAAGTTATTCTATTTCTGATGAAGCCCCTCTCTTGAAGGCATATTTTAGTACTCTGAACTATACTTCAGCGCAAAAGATCTTACTGACTGTTGGCTCTAACAGCACCAAGAATTATATAAACATTTTGTAATTATTCCACACAGACAACATCATTAGAAAAAAAGACTTTTCATACAAAATATTTGTCAAGCTCTGTGTCTTAAGGCAGGTTAAAGCATGACACTTGCTCAGAAGGACCAACATGGAGACCACAGCAATCTCTACTAGATCAGTATCAGCTGTTCATGATGTATTTAACATATCAGTAGCAAGTTTTCCTCAAACTAAACGGCAAGAACAAGAATTTACTTCCAGTTTTGCATTCAGGATATCAAACAATTGACTGGAGCCCATAAGAAACTAGTACATGTCACAAAACAGATCCCATAAGATGTTGGCTGTACTTTTTACTCAGACGTCTTAGGAAGATGAACAATCCTGCAAGCCCTTAATTCAGGGCTTGTAACTGGAATCTCTTTCACAAAGCAGTATGTGCAACACTAGGCCTTTCATCAATACTGAACAGTACCCCATTAGCCTTCAGCACCTGCTTCTTGGAGGAAAAAAAGAAAAAATATTTTTATGCTCAATTAGGTACAACCAAAGAAAACTTAGAGCTCCTTTCATGTAAAGAAAATCACCTTCCCATGCAGATAGAACCTCACAGAGCAGCTGATGCCAGAAAACACAAGCTTGAATGAAATTAACTTATTGTTACGCTCGTGTCTGTTTCAAGTTTGTTAGTCAACACGCACAGCAGTAACAGCCATGCTGGCCAGGCAGCTGAGGGGGACACGCTCCCAGCCCGCCGGCATCAGCTGCTCACGCAAAGTACCTGGCAGGGGCACTCAGGGAGGGGGACCGAGCCCGTGGGTCCCGCGGCCGCAGGGCCCGGCAGCCCCCCCGCCCCTCCGCGCCCCTGCAGCCCGGCCGCCCCCCGCGCCGGCCCCGGCCCTTCCCCCCGGCCGCCCCTCACC